>WEDG01010038.1:0-11235 GCA_017591395.1 Schistocephalus solidus | reverse complement strand
TTTTCTCTAAATTACAGGCAACTACGCGGTGACCTCATCCAAACCTACCGGATTTTCAGAGGCCGCGATTGTGCCCAAGAATTGCTGACTTCTTCGAATTGGCTGGGACGGAACATCTGCGGGGTCATCCCTTTAAACTGCAGAGGAAGTTTGTCCACACGGAAGTCCGTCCGAACACCTTTTCGCAGAGGGACGTTGGAGCATGGAACGGACTCCCTGACGAGGTGGTCTTTTCAGAAACTGTTGACACATTTAAATTCAAACTAGATACTCATTTTCTGAGAAACTATTGTCAATATAATGAAGATTGTGTAAACAGTAGCAGGTTGCGCCTGGCCCACACATATTGATGACCCTACATTTTCATTTGTCAGATATATCACTGTAAAGGTTTGTACTATTGACATTTTTGCATGTGAATAGGGAGCTCAAGGGCGAAAGCCTACTTCCCTCAATAAAGTGACTTAAAGTGACTATCTGCAATAGCTCGCGGAAAAAATTTAGATTGTTGATTGAAAATATGCTATGCCAATCTAGAGTGCTTACGAAATTATTAATAATAAATGGTTTGTGTTAGCAAGGTCAATGTTATTGCATTAAACCTCAGGCTTCGTGAAGTATTGGATGGAAAGGAATTTGCCTGCCAGTCAATGTCTGGCAGATTAAAATCGCCTTCGATTACTTTGACATCAAATTGAGTGTCTGCAACTTTTTCAAATAATATACAGAGCTCCCTTTCATTGCTAGAATAACACGGAGGATTAAAGACAAAGCCAATTACCAATTTTGTATTGTGCGGGAGGATGACTGAAGCAAAGCATACATTTCCAGAAAAGGACGAAATGCTCAGCTGAAAAGGGAAATGAACGAAGGATGACCTAATATAAAGGAGGCACCCACCGCCAAGTTTTTCTCAGCGCGGTCTTGTCGGTACAAATTGAAATTATCTATAGCAAGCTTTGAGTCAGAAATAAGAGAGTGACCCCAGGATTCAGTGATGCACAGCACATCTGGAGCAAGCTCAAAGGCTACTGTTCTAAGCTCAGCCATCTTATTTACAACTGATGTCGCATTGAGTGAAACTAAGCTGAGCGTATTCCTGAGCTGCAGGTTACGCTAATCAGTTTTTATTAAAAAGGAAAATTTGGTGGCGGAGAAGAAAACTGGAAAGAAAATCGAAAGGTGGGAAATAAAATTGCTCTGGTCTACAATTTGTCGAAATGTTACTGTTAAAAGTCACTTTATTGAATGTATTGGTAGGAATCATCTTCCTCACTGGTCCTTCTTGTACGCAGTCTCAGGACCACACACTTCCCAGCGTTAAAATTTAAGAGCCAACGAGCAGACCAGCTGCAAAGACGGTTTAGATCCTCTTGAAGTGCTTGCCTATCGAAATCAGATCTGATGACCCTCCACATAGTTCTTCCTTGCCTGACGAATCATTCTTTTTACAGCGTTTCTTTGATGACGAAATTCTTTGAGATGCTCTGCTGACCCTGTTTGCCTGAATACCTTCCATTTTTTATTCATCTTCTTTAGCTGCCTGTTAAGTTTTCTTTTTAACCAGGCGGGACGACAATTATTTTTTTGCACTTTCACTGGACAAAAGCGTTCAATCAGATCGAGTGAGACTGTCTTAAATGATCGCCAGTCATCCTCTGGATTCCCTTTAAGCAAACAATCCCATCTCATAGACATCAGTTCTTTCCTCATCGCGTTAAAATCAGCCTTCCATATATTTCGCTTGCATTCCGTTCCATTCTGGTGCTGAGAATAAAGTGAGTAATCCCACATCAGCGTACTATGGTCACTCTTACCGAGGGGTGCAATAGAATACACTTCATCAATGCTAGAGAAGTCCTTCGTAAATACAAGGTCCATGAAATTTGCTCTCTTGTTCTCTCTAAATCTCGTTGGTTTGTTTACCTTCTGTACCAGAGGTTGGTCGAGAGTGAGATCCATTAGTTTGTGGCCGAAGGAAGTTGGTGCACCATCAACTGTCAGATTAACCCAGTCTAATATAGGTGCATTGAAATCTCCAGCAATAAGCACCTCCTGGTGACTTGCTACTTCCTTGATCAAATGGAGGAGGGACTCATCAGCTGACTTCGGAATGTTCGGTGGTCTGTAGATCGTCAAGAATTGTAGGTCTGTGAACAATCCTTTTTAACCTTTATCCAGAGAAATTCATATTCAGGGAAAATGGAGTGTGCTCGTTCGACTGCCGAGATTCCTGTCCTAACATATACGGCCACTACTCCTCCCTTTCTATTTTCTCGGTCTTTTCGAAAAAGTTGGTATCCATCTATCGAAACCTCGCTATCCGCGATTTCGGCTTTGAGCCACGTTTCCGTAATGGCAACGATATCGGGGGTTCGGTCTGATACTAATGCTTTGAGTTCATCTACTTTCGATAGGAGACTCTGAGCATCGGTATACAAACATCTGAATTTAGACTGGGTAACGCCTCCATAAAGACTTCTGTGCATTTCGCATAATTGAATACTATAGTCTGTCATTGTTTTCCGATATGAACTGGTGTCCATCCCGCCGACGCTGTGTTCTGATGAGTGGTCGTCATCCGAGATCTGGAGCGCCTTCTTTGTATTATTCAAGCTCTGTACAGTTGGAGACATCAGATATAGTGTCCTCCGTCTCGGCGAAAATCCTGGTGGTATTCACGTCCGAACGTTGTGAGTTGTTACAAGTTGTTGTTTTTGGTACTGTAGGTGCTTTGGTCACTGACTTTTTAGCTGTAATATTTTTTACCGTATTTCGTCGAGTATTGTTATCTTGAAAAAGCTTCCTTAAGTCTGCAAGCTCATCTTCTAGTTTTTGAACTCTTTGTAGAATATAAGAACATCCCACACAAGATTCGTCCTCGTAGCCAACGGATTTGGCTGCCATTACGCTTTTTTCGCGCTTTGCTGGTCCTTGGTTGTAAGTGTAAACTGATCGAAGGCCAGTCATGGATGCCTAAGCCAGCTCAACAGGCTTTCCTTTAAAGGAAGTGTTATTACTGGTTTTGCTGCAAGCAAACAATTTCTTTGAGTCCGTGAGTATAAAAAACACTGTGTATGCGTATGTTCTCTTTTGGGCGTATAACGAACTATTCCAACTGGGTTTGGAATATGGCGAGTATTTGCAGCAATATGAGCAAAAAGCGCCTTGGCGTTCAAAAACGCTTTAAAAAAAACTGTAAATTGTATAAAAAAATATGCAAGAACGACTCAGCCGTTTGGAGATGTCGAAGGTCCTGGATAACTTCAGATCTTCTCGAGGCTGTACACGTTTGGTTTCCTAAGTTGTTGTCAGTTTGTATTAGTGCAGAGGCTGCGTAGTCAACTTGAATAAGATAATTCAGTATAATTCAGTATATATAAGGGAGATAGGCAGAGCCTTTGAAAACCCTATTTACAGATAGACGCTAGCAAAACAAGCAAATGTTACATGGCGATAGTCGTTTTAGTATATCAATCATTGCTGTCGACTAAATATATGTTCATCAAGTAAAAATGCATCAAGTCTTCTTTTAAACATTTCAACGCTTTCAGCCTGAACAACTGAGGCTGGCAGCTTGTTCCATTCGTCAATCACCCGTTGGGAAAGAAGTTGGCCCGTACTTCAAGTTTGGCGTGATTTCTTTTTCAGTTTGTATTGGTGACCTCGGAGACTTGTCATGTTTGCCAATTCAAAAAGTTGGCCATCTGAAGAGCACAATCAACTCCTCTGACCAGTTTGAAGACTAAGATCATATCCCTCTGTATTGCCTATAAGAGAGGAAAAATTTTAAGTCTTTCTAGGCGGCCCTCATAGGGGTAGGCATTCCAATCCGCTGACTAGTTTCGTTGCCCTCCGTTGAACTTTCTCCAGCAGAGCGTAGTCATGTTTCGTCCAAGGGCGCCACGCCTGAACGCAATATTCCAACACCGGCCGGATAAATGTTCCATAAACGCGCCCAAAAAGCTCTCCGTCAAAATTAACGAAGGACCTCCTGATTGCGCCTAAGATACACATAGCTTTCTTTGCGATATTCGCACAGTGCGACGATGGTTTTGAGAGTTGGTGTTATCCATATACCCAAGTCCTTTAGAATATTTACCTCCTGGAGTTGGTGACCACTGATGGAGTTCTGGTATTCAAACTCAATCAGCTTTCTGGAACTAGACCGCAGTCGGATTATTTGGCATTTGTTAAGATTAAAGGTTCAGCAGCCACTCATCACACCATGTTTGCAAGCGATCTAAGTTTTGTTGTAATTTTTCGCGCATCCTCCGGTTTTTCAATCGAGTTCCATAACTTCAAATCGTCAGCGAACATTACCTTCTCGCATGTCAGACAATCCAGGCAGTCGTTTACGTATATCAGAAACAAAAATGGGACCCAGAACGCTGCCCTGCGGAACTCCACTGTGAACGGTTTCCCAGTGAGACTTGGTGTCTCCGATACAAACACGCTGGCGCCTGTCTGTGAGAAAGTCGGCCAACCATTTGAGTAGGTTGCCAGTCACACCCATTTGACGGAGCTTAAAGATCAGACGTTTGTGTGGAACCCTGTCAAAGGCTTTGCTAAAGTCAATGTAGACCGCGTCGACTGACAAACCCATTTCTAATGATTTTGTCCAACTTTCCATGGATGTGAGCAAGTTTGTGAGGCAGGATCGACCACTTCGAAATCCATGTTGATATGAACTTAGCAAGTTATTCTCTTCAAGATGCCTCATCAGTTCCGTTTTAATAATCTTCTCCATCATTTTTGCAACAGATACTTGTGAGGCTGACTGGTCGGAAACTGTTTGGTGATGTCCTCTCTCCTCCTTTATAGATGGGGGTTATGTTGGCTATCTTCCACTCGGTAGGCAGAGCCCCCGCCTCCATCGAACTTTCAAATATCTTGGAGAGCGGAAGGGCCAGCTGTTCTGTGAGTTCATTGAGAACTTTTGCGGATATACCATCTGGGCCAGGTGATTTAGTGGGCTGTAGCTGTTTCAGAGTTTTTCTTACTGTGTCCATTGGGAACGACACCGTGCTTATTTTGTTTGTAGATGTGGCAGTACTGTAGTATTCATCCTCGTCAAAAATGGTTCCTCGGTATACACGGACATAAAGAAATTGGATAAGAGGCAGGTCTTATCAGAGTTATCAGTTAACCTGTTTCCCTGATTGTCTTTAAGACAAGGAATGCAGTCGCGATTTCGTTTTGCCTTATTAACGTAAGCATAAAACCTTTCGAATTTCTTGGTATGTCTTTGACTATTTCTGACTCAAAGGCTGATCTTTCTTTTCTCAGAAGATTCCGACACCGATTTCGCTGTTTCTTAAAAAGCGGAAAAAAATGTTCAGGTTGTTGATATCTGGCATATGTTCTCCACAGTCTTCTTTTTCTTCTTGAGATTCCTTTTTTTATTTCCGATGTCACCCACTCGGGTCGGGAGACGCATGATCGCCTTTTAAGTGGGCAGAATTTCTCTACCAACTGCTGAATCAATTTACTTATGAAGAACCAGGCAGCATTTGGGTCAGGTACATGTGCAGGGGCTCCAGTCTACATTCAGTAATTCTTTCATTTTTGGGATAATCCCCTTTTCCATACATTTCTCTGCCCTAACTGTACGACGTTTTGGTACAGAAAAAAATGACTGTACTCCCAAGCAAGAACACAATGATCACTTCGTCCAAGCGGCACGTAAGAACTTAATGCAAGGATGCAATTGTCGTCTCTACTAATGATTAGATCCAAACAGCTTGACTGCTGCCCATTTTCGGAACCGGGTCTTCATTGTGACATGTTGGGTAGAAACTCCTCATTTACCAACTGAAGTAATTTCTGTTCGAATGAATTTTTCCGATCGCGAACAGTACATTGACACCCAATCGATATCGGGAGCGTTGAAATCTCCAAGTATTAATAAATGTTTACTACGGCAGATTTGCTTTACCTCTGCGATGAGTGCTTCGTCCGTGTCCATTCGCTGACCTGGGGGGTCGATATACCACGGCAATATGGAGGTCTGGTTGGTTTGGGACTTTCAGTTTACAACAAAGTATTTCGCAAGACGAGATCCTACTTGGCGAGGGCCCATCCGGAATAAAGTCAATGCCTTCTCGTATAAACATTGCGATTCCACCACCCCTACGTCCGTTTCTATCCATGCGGATAAGCTGAAAACCAAATCTATTCGGACTTCGGTGTCTGCGATTTGTTCATTTAACCATGTTTTCAGTTAGAGCTATGAAGTCAGGGTTGTAAATGATCCACGACCAGTTTAATTTCATCCATTTTGTTCAATAGACTCTGCACATTTGTGTACATCATTTTAATCTTGTTTTCCTTGCCTCGATTTCTGAAGATTTTTTTAGTTCTGTCTTCCACATGGAGATTTCTGCTGGATATTTCACAAGATATATCCAGTCTCCTGTCTGGGTTCAAATCTATAGGCATTTGGTAGGGCTTTTGACCGGCGTGGTTGCTGTCAATTTCACCGGATGTTCCCATAAAACGAGCGCACCGTTTGACTATTTTGTTGTCTACTATTTTTCAAGTTTTGTTCCCCTCGTATTGACGTCTTTTCAATTCTGCTACCAGTGTCCTCATTTTCATCCGATCGGTGGGAGAGTAATCCGGCTGAAAAAACTCACGATGATTCTTTTCGTAGTTGGGACTTTCGAGAGAGCAATAGATCTACCTGCTGTTTTACTCCCAAAACGACTTTTTAATGGTCTTGGTCGAACCTCATGCGTTTTCATTTTGTAACGAGAGGTCCCAATCGAAAGTTCTTTTTGATGTCGACTGTCACACCAGTTTCTTGCGTATCATTCAATAAATTTTTGGAATGTCAGCAGATCCTGTTTTACCCTTTCTTTTGGCGTTTCCCCAGTAGCCTCGAGACTCCCTGAACTACCAGACAACATGACCTGTCAGGAAAAAACTCGTTTCTGCATCCTGCTTTCTTTTAGTGATTGAAGGTTGAATCATACCCTTTGATACAGTCTTTAATACTGTGTTCAAATTTGTCTTCATCGGTGAGCCTGTTGGTTCATTTGCGAGACATCTCTATGGACCTTTCAAACTGCGTGAGTTCTCCTGACAATGCGTTTGCACGAATAGCACCCGGGAAACCTGCATTTTGGTTTATGGCATCCAGGTCTGTCGATAAGTCGTAGGCCACTTTTTCCGCCATTACTTTGCTGGTTACCATGCCCTGCTTCATTGTTTTTCGATGGACATGTAAAAAGCATGCTGCTGTCGCTCGTCCGTGGCAGTGAAGAAACCTTACGATTACTGTTTTTTGATTTTTCAGAGACGTCGATCGCTGATTTACTTTTTGTGCAGTCGGATTCTATGTGCATTAGATTTCCCGAACCTGGGGAAACGCAGAGACATAATTTCCTCCTCGCTTATTTTTCTTTCTGGTCATCTGTATTTCAACTGACTCAGAGGTTTGTTCTAATGACTTTGTTCTTTTTCTCTTTTTGTTGCGCTTAATGTTTTGCCTATTGACTTCTACCGTTTCCTTGTGATAATTATGTTCAAGCTTGCTGATGTTTTTCGGCTCATTCGCATCGTGTTTCGGCGAGTTAATTTTATGATGTTTTATGAGGACTGATATTATTTCCGATAGGAGATCGAGGTCTCCTTCTTATCTCAAAACTCTGGTTGTAGAGTCCTCGGCATCCATCACAGTGTGCCAGCCCTTCACTGTTTAGCTTAGTTTTGGTAATGTTCAGTAGTTTACTGCTTTCTTCATTATTGCTGCTTTGTGGTTCTTCTCGGTCTGCTGAGAGTGACGAGGTATTTCTGGTAAGTTTTTGTCACATGAAATCGAAAACGGTTTACAAAGATAGGAGAGTCATTATTTTTGTAGTGTATACTATTTGTTTTTCTGCTGGTTTCCGGGCGTGGCCGAGCGGTCAAGAGCATCAGTAGCTAATCGCGAGGTTGGTGTTTTCGAGATTCAAGCTCTGTACAGTTGGAGACATCAGATATAGTGTCCTCCGTCCCCGGCGAAAACTCCGTGGTATTCACGTCCGAACTTTGTGAGTTGTTACAAGTTGTTGTTTTTTTGGTACTGTAGGTGCTTTTGGTCACTGACTTGTAACTGTTATATTTTTTTACCGTATTTCGTCGAGTATTGTTATCTTGCAAAAGCTTCCTTAAGTCTGCTAGCTCATCTTCCAGTTTTTGAACTCTTAGTAGAATATAAGAACATCCCACACAAGATTCGTCCTCGTAGCCGACGGATTTGGCTGCCATTACGCTTTTTTCGCGCTTCGCTGGTCCTTGGTTGTACGTGTAAACTGATCGAGGGCCAGTCATGGATGCCTAAGCCAGCTCAACAGGCTTTCCTTTAAAGGAAGTGTTATTACTGGTTTTGCTGCAAGCAAACAATTTCTTTGAGTCCGTGAGTATAAAAAACACTGTGTATGCGTATGTTTTCTTTTGGGCGTATAACGAAATATTCCAACTGGGTTTGGAATATGGCGAGTATTTGCAGCAATATGAGCAAAAAGCGCCTTGGCGTTCAAAAACGCTTTAAAAAAACTGTAAATTGTATAAAAAATATGCAGGAACGACTCAGCTGTTTGGAGATGTCGAAGGTCCTGGATAACTTCAGATCTTCTCGAGGCTGTACACGTTTGGTTTCCTAAGTTGTTGTCAGTTTGTATTAGTGCAGAGGCTGCGTAGTCAACTTGAATAAGATGATAAACAAATTCCGATTTGATGCCGTTTTATGAGGAATTTCGGCACGAGAAAAATTCCAGATGAGCAGGAAGCAAGTACGTACGTGCAGTTGAAACAGTATTGTCCGGAACAGTCCTAGTGAAGTGCTAACGGAGTTCAAATTGTCCAAGTTGGAGAACAAAAATTTGGTGGTTATTTGCACACGACCTTGAAGCAAGGTTAAACTATCTAGAAGTATCAAAATTCAGCAAAGCTATCCCTTGTTTACGCGAACTGTCACTAGTTTTCTACATTCAGGACACCTTCCAAAACATTTGGGTGCTGAACCTGTTGAAGCTCTCTTCGGTTCTGATGGCGTTCACAGACTCTGAATCCTGTGCAGGTCTTCATGCTGAGGGCAATATTGCTGGCTCTGCAGTCCTCAATCGGCTTATTTCTCAGTCGACATCGAACAGCCGTTCGCCGACATACCTGCTGGTGCAGAATACCGGATCCGTAACATTGAATGGAGAGGTTCTTCACCGGGCACCTGTGTTAACGCGTCCATGTTCAGAACTTTAATTACTCAATAAGCTGCATTTTTTTCTCCTGAAAATACCTGAAACAACGATCAAGAGTTTTTTTCACTGTCAGCTAGACCCTCTACTGTATATATATATTTTTTGACCTTGCCTGTAAACTGGCAATAAATAAATAAAATTAAAATAAAATTAAAATTATTATATGTCCATAATCTTCTGCAGAGTCAATCTTTGCATTTACTTTTTGCCCCCTCCTTTTAAACTAGCATCACCAAGTCTTGACAACCTTGGTACTTTCCTCCGCTTTTGCAACCCCGACGATGGTCTCCAGGTTCAGTTGAGGATCAAGGCGGGTTTTGATGGTTTTGCATCTTTGATTGGTGGACTATGCAGTCGGCAAGGTCGCATCTAAATGATGATCTCATGACCTCTACTGACACCTCTTCGTTCTGACCCTGGTGTCCACGATGAGTTCGTCCTCTCTCACATCCACTGGTGGTTACAAACAGTAGCTCTGACTGCTATATTATCTCTCACACGACAAGGAGCGTTCTGAACCATCATACGTTGTCAGCAACATCACAGCACAATCCCATTGCATCTAGCTATTAATTTTTTAGTGAAGCAGTTTTTTTCTCCTATTTTTTTTTAAATTGGCGGCTCGCTGAACTCCGCCTCTGATATAACCGTAGAAGTTTTTTTACTGCTTCTTTTTCTAGTTCACCGTTTACGTTAAAGATTGTTGTCTATTGTTTTAAAAATGGCAAATCGTTCTGAATCGGATATGCCTACCATATTGTTAATTTCTGCTGTTAATATGGCTGCTCACATAGTACAGCAATTATCCACTTTGTATTTATTTATACTGTGATAGTAAGTTTGAAATGACGGGGCTCTCTGGACCTTAAATATACAATTTATTTATTTATTTATTCATCTACTTTCGATAGGAGACTCTGAGCACACAGCGTTCTTTATACGACTGATTAATGTGCTCCGACGATAAAAAGATTTTCGTGAAGACTTACTGGACCGATTTTATTTTCTTCCGTTCGCTAGCGCGCAGAAAGTGGGTCCTCATACTCAAGTGCTACCCCGATTTTTACGGTCAAAAATAATTGAAGGAGATTTTAATTTGCCAGAAATCAACTGGCATGCAAATACTCCTCCGCAAAAATTTGAGAACTTGTTGAACGTGATTTATTTTTTAACATGTCTCAATTAGTCAGCTCCTAGAAAAGATAGTATTTTAGAATTAATTTTTAATAATTGCGTCCATCCTTTGCTTATGAATTTCAATCAAAACCTTTTTAGAAGTGATCACGCATTAATTCATTGTTGTTTTCCAGTCTCCTCTTCTATAAAGCCAAAAATAAAACGTACCCATTTTGACTTTGCTCATGTTAACAAAGAATTATCAAAACATTTTAGAAGCAATATATATTGGCCAGGATTTTTTTCAAATAGTTATCTGAGTTTTTTATACGATACATTGCAAGGCCTAACAGAAGGCCTCCTCAATTTCCTTCCACAAAAGATCATTTTATCAAATGCTGCTGCCTCCATGGTCCCACAATTTCTTAAAAATTGACTTAAAAAATTACGAAAGCAGCTAAAGATCCATCCATAAGTTCGTTATCAGTCCACTTAAGGATCGCACAAATATTTTAATTAGCTTCAAAAATAAGGATCGCGCGAGATTTAGGTAGGAAGTCTCCAGAAATTAGCGATGATAGTGCTTCCAGATCTGTTGATCAAGTGTTTCACCTACGTTCTTCCGCTTAATCTCACAAAGCCATTCCGCCCTTACTCGATTGCAATAATAATTTCATTGAAAGGTATTTAAACAAAGTATAATTTTTAAATTCCTTATTTACCAAACATTTTACCCTTGAAACCACTCCCATCACTTCGATCGCCCTGACGTCTCATGAGTGGCTCACTAACATTGATTTCGTTCCTACAAATATTTAGAAACAGATTAGCCAACTTAATCAATCACTCTCAGTTGAAACCGACAACATCCCAAATT
>WEDG01010036.1:0-60704 GCA_017591395.1 Schistocephalus solidus | reverse complement strand
TATGGCTTCAGTGCTGCACGCAAACTTGCTCGTCTTGTCAGACACTATTAGCACGTCTTTCACATACACAATTATTACACCACCCTGTCGGTTTTTTCTGTCCCACCGATATATTTGGTACCCAGACAATGTTATTTCGCTATCTAGACTACTGCCCGACAGCCAGGTTTCGGTTACTGCTATCACATCCGGAGATACTTCGGCAAGGCAAATTTTTAACTCATCAAGTTTTTGATAAAAAGGCTTTGCGCATTTGTATACAAGCACTTCAATTTTTGCGCCAACCAAATTTCATGTTGCGTTTGTCAATTTTATGGGCCCAACTGCGTCTCCTCTAACGTCAAGGTCGTATGTCTTTTTCCGTTTCGTGATGATTTTCGGTAACTCTGGTTTCTTTAGTGAGAACGCTGGGCGTTACGGAATCAGTTCTGACATCTCTTTGGGCAATTTGGTTCCCTGATGGTTTTGGCGTTAGTGAGGTGGCTGCCATTGTCCTCAGAACAATCGGTTGGTTCAATGGAAAATTCGTATTCTTTTGAACTACCTTCCCCTTGAAAAATAGCCAGATTGTGTTCGCCAGCCTTCAGTCTTGATTGTAGTTCCAAGACAAGTTCCCGGCGTTTCAGCCTTTCCGCAGGGGAGTAGTCCGGTTGAAAAAAACCTCTTTATGTGAGGCAGGTTAGTTTTTTTGGATAGGATCGCCTTGATTTGGTCTTTGCTCTCTAGCATTATTTTCAGAGGTCGCGGTCGCGGCGTTCCTAGGCTGTCTTCAGACTTTTTGGCGATCCGGAATGCTTTAATAACTTTTACTTCCACGCCCGGTGGGAGCAACTGGTTTAGGAGGCCATTAAACGAAGCAAGGTCTTCGGTGACACGGTCTTCTGGTCGGACTGCAGTTGGGATAAATAATCTTTTCCCAGGGTTTTCATCCACATGTACTCGGCGATAAACACTAACAGGCCTACAAGACTGAAAAAAATAAAGCAGCAACAGTAAATCATCCGATCTAATGCAGCAATTTATATAACAGAATGAAGGCCCAGATCAGTGAATTACTTCTCACACTCCGGTCGTACGTTAATCGTCATGATATGTTAAGCACTTGCTGGTTTCCCCTTGCATCTATTTTTGTTTGAAAATTATGGTTTTCTATGTTTATTCCCTGTTTTACCGTGCGGCAGAAAACTCGACAAATTGTCATCTGATTTGTCTTCTTATCTGACAGGTTTCACGTAATGGGCTAAAACGGTTGGCGCGTGCTTCGAGTGCGGCAAGTGAGAACCGTAATCATGTCCTTTCTCCGAGGCGGGTTGTGCCTTTGTAAGCTGGTATTCGTGTGCTTACATATTTTTATATTTAGCGAAAACATTACGTAACGTTTACTGCGTTAAAGATGCTGTTATTGTCAGATCAGCAAAAACTGCTGCTGCGGTAGAATCAGCCCGTGATAAAAACATGGCCATAGTAGACAAGTCAGTTCAAGACGCGGAGGATCTCGCTGCTCGGTACAACAAGGTTAGGCACTATGCTTTTTTCTTTCATGGACTAAAAACTAAATCTGAACCAGCACAATCCTTGTATCTTTATGTCCTACTGCTGATGCCTCGATGCAGTAGGTCTAACCTCCTATCACTGACTGATTCCATTCAAAGATTTTTAAAAATCTTAATTTTTATGACGTTGTTTGGTTATAATATAGTTTTTGCAACCCTGGAGGGAACTTTGTCTTTAAGCCAGACTGACACATTATTGTTTTCATATTGCAGTTTTTCGATAAACAAAGCCGGTTTAGACAGAAGCACACACCTCAAGCTAAACACATTTTTTTCTAAGGTTAAAGCTTTAAGCTGTCGGGATTCGGCCAAAACTACTAGCATTCTATGAAGTCAATAAGAGAATCGTGCCTACCAGCTTCAATTATGTCCACGCATTCCATGTCGCGTTTCAATAATCAAGTAGTTTTCATACCGCCCCATGGGCTCGGTGGCCACGTACTTGTACTTGCCTGTATATCTCTATTCTTACAGTCAAAATGCGTGGAATTAAAATAGGGCCGCACGGGAATATCCACCGACCCTTTCGGAATACAATTTTCTCTTTCGAAATGCAGAATTCATGGGGGGAGGCGGATTATTCTAGGGTTATAGCAGGCTAAGTAATACACTCATCCGTGGTAGTGAACGATGACGTGTTTAGACTGTAACAAATATCATGCAGCCTTATATGGTATTCATCCATTGTGATTCCCCTTAGTTCCCCTTGTCGATCTACATAATCGCTATGTCGGTGCTCGTTACGCGCTACCTGGATTGGAACTGTGGTCAGTATAAACGGAAACCATTCATGGACTGTGAGTTTCCATTTATCGTAGATGATTTGTTCTAGACATAACCTGCGAAAACTGCCTATTCATTGCTGGAGTGTACTGCTTGCTTAATTGGCCACTAAATTGCAACAACAGCGGACAATATTATTTGGCATTCAACGTATATTTCAGCAGCTTCACTATAATACGGTATCAGGGCTGCACCCTTGACTAAGAGTCAAACCGTTTGGTTCATTGACCTCGTTTTTGACTTCTGACGTGTCTTGACGGTAGATCGTGAATTGTTTGTCATCGAAAACTACCCGCGAAATGAGCTTTATTTTCAATCCGAATATGTATGAGGAAGCAAACAGGGAACAATGGGAAACACAGATGATCTGAAGCCCTCGCTGTTAAATAATCGGAGACGTGTTTTGGTTTTAACTAGTACCTGTGCTCTCGGTATGATAAGTCATATAAGCTTTGCATACTGCTGACCGGTAGGGCTGCACACCCGAGAGTCTACCTCGGTATCTTTGGCACTGAATAGCACTGCTTTTACCATTACGCCATGAGGACGCCGAAAGGCACATCTCGAGCTTACTGGCTGTCATAATGAATAAGTAGAGTTCCAAATACCTTGGTGTGAAGCTTCTGTCGAATGCTCCGACTAAGAACGACATTGTCTCCTGAACCGATGCTGTTCGCTTGTTTTTTTTTTCGAGCCTTATAAATCCCCTATGTATTTAACGCGACATCTCCATGTCCAAGAAGATTCGCCTGTATCGTGCATCATTCCGATCTGTCCTTGCTGGTTGTGAATGATCTGCTGTACGTCTGAAAGATAGTCGAAACCTGGAGGTTCATGAACACAACTGCTAGAGAACCATTTCTTAAATGTATTACACCAACTTCGTGTCACTTGGGAAAATGTGGTCTTCAGCAATCTAGCGAGGGTACCCCAAGACACCCAATAATGACGACAATGTTGGTTTGGGCACATACAAGCATTTATCAACTCACTGGCTTCCATCATGCTGTCTCCAACGGCTTTGCCGCATTGAGGCAGACAAAATCCGTTCTGATAACTTCGGACAAGCTGGTTTTAACTAAATTAAAATCCGAGTGCTCCTCAGACGCGGTCAGATAATAACAAGCACCAACGAGATTGAATCTTTGGGGAAGCGACTCGAATGGCTGATAGCGCAGGGCCGCTTGCTTTCATCGCCATGCAAACACCAGGCGTTACTTCGTAAGTCTGCGTTCTGTATGCCAGAGACGCAACTAACTCCGAGTCTAAATGTCCCAGTTATGAAACGCACTTCACCTATTGATAACATCATTAAGCTGTAATGGATTCGAAGGTGAACCAATCCCCTTAGCAATCAGGGCCAACCGATGGGCTGTGGTACCTTCACTTGATATGCATCACTTACAGAACGGATCTCCAATTGAAAGATATTCTAAAACCCAAGTAGAAGATTAGCTGCGTAAATTAGATCATTAAAATAATTGAAGAACTGGTGATGGCTGCCTTCCAGTTCAACCCCATGTTGTTCGACAGTATTGGCCGATAGGTTACACGAGTTTCTGACCCATATTTGGGAATCTGATGCCGTACCCGCGGATTACAATGACACTGTCGTTAAGTACAAGGTTTCAGGACGTAATCCTCCTTCACATTTTCACTAAAATTCTCGAACTAGTCTTCCTAAATCGCTCCCCCGTGGTGTACTGGGCACACAAGATAAGTGTCACTTTTAGGGAATGTTTTGGCCAAAATTTCTGTTAGTTGACCTTCGGGGATCGTCACTATTGTCAAAAACCCGTTCTGCTCTGTTTCGTTGATTATGCGTTGACTCCGATCCTTTTAATCGTCAGTTTTCGTGGTTGATCATACTACGTAAGAATACTGCTGAACGTGCTCCGATTTATTTAAGTCTACTTTCACAGACCAAAGCCAAACTATATGTTGTTTCTCCGAAGTACTACTGAAGTCCGCCTGTCGGTGTTCTCTCACTACTTGTTGTAGTTCGTGCTCGAATTTGAAAACGAAAATGAATGTCCCCGGTTGCGCGTTGTCACGATAAGCGATACAATCCTCAAGTTAGTAAACAGTGTCTGCTACAACGGATCAAACCTTTTCCTTAGTCGATAGGTTTTAAATAAAATCGATTATCAGCAGCCAGCCAGTCGCGTGGCTGTCGTCCGGTTCCCAGAATAGACGTGGGACCAGTATGTGAAAACCAAGCTACGAGTATCCGTCAATACATTCTTCCTTGGAAGATATACATCGCTTGAATTCATTCGCTCTCTCTTATGCTTGCACTGCAATCAGCTTGAAGGTGACATTGTTTAGGATGCCTTTTTGTCTGAGCCTGGACCTGCGACTTAATGACGTTGCATTGGCCATATGAACGGCTTGTACATTGTGAAGTCCAATATCGGACGCATGTGACCCTGCAGTCTTAGGTCGGTGCGCCAACAGCCTTAATTTCACACGAGCGTCTGTCGCCGACCTACTTCCATGAAATACGATTATTCCTAATCCGATGATTTTGAAGTATAGAACCACCCAAATCGGTCATAATTCATGCTGTTAGGTCGCGAGTGGACGCTCGCAACTGCCTTAAGGATGGCTTATATTCGTTTAATGTTGCACGTTTCTTACCTAGCCGTACACCTTCATGCATGTTATCGGAAGAATGCCTAATTTCGACCTTTTGTCATGGTCAGCCTGACGCCACTTCCGCCAAATGAAAGCTTCAATGGGAGCCATTAGGTTTGTAGGCTTAGGATTATGCTGTTTTCTCCAAGAGTTACTGATTTGTAGATTGATGCTCATCGCTGTTACGTTTCCGAGTGTCGTCGTCACATGCAGGCTGAGTGTCTCGATTTTCCGTTCTTCCATCGGCATGTAGCCGCAGTTATCGGAGTTTATTATCTCAGGTGAACTGCTTTACTAGAAATTTGGTCGCGTTCGTTCGCTTGGACTTGTTCATCCCCCAGGTCTCGGGCATTGAGGTATTTCGTACTTAAGATTTCGTTGACCCTATTACATTGAACAAGCTCACATCATAATTCAAGTTTACAAAACTGGTTGGATGCAACTAATTTTCGACTAGTTATATTTGGGATGCGTACTCTCTTCGCCACATCGATGACTTAGCCAGCTTTGTCCGTATACCCGTCTACGATTGTGACATCCTTGCTAAATATCGGAGCTTTTTCTCCACCAAAATCCTTATAGGAGTTGTCTGTTTCCACACCACCGGCCCGAATGTGAGAGCACATTTCGATTTTACCTGGAGTAATCTTTCTCAAACTTTCATGGCCGCCTCCACTTTCTCTACGTGATGCTCGTCACGTTTCACTTTACCAGTTAATCATTAATTCTTGCCACTTGCTGGTTGATTCTGTCCTTCTCGTTCTCGTTCCTTGCATCCTATTTCCTGTTTGTAGCATGTCCGCGATGCTATAGCTAGGTGGGAAAAATGCAACGAGGTCTACTACGGAAAAGAAAGAGACATGACCAATTTCCCTACCATCAAGCTCCCGGAGCGTCATCCGAAAGTCCGCCTTGGTTTCCTACCGGACTCCTGGTTCCAGGCTCTCTACTCCCGAACAGGTGTAACGGGTAAAAAATTGAGCCCGCCTTTTTAAGCTAAACATTTTTGTCAACAGGACCCTACCTCTTTTTGACTGGCAGCGTGGCCTTCTTGTTGAGCAAGAAATTTGGGTGGTTGATGCTCACTTCATGGAAGTCATACCGTTTGTTCTCATCATGACCTGGATGATCAAGACGTTTGGCTCTAGGGCCTCGGACTATCTGGATCAATTCACGCAGGTCAGTGCTGCAGTGCTATCACGCACCTCCATGTCGTCTACTTGTGTCTTGTTACCTCCGTCTCTTTTCTGATGATATGCTCTAATTACATCGCTTTTGCCAGTTTTCTGAAGGTAGAAGGATTACGCAAACGCCCTCCTGATATCTTCTTATTAAAGGTGTTGTGAAATGTGAACTTCTTCCGTTGTAGCTGCAGGCCGGGCATCGGTAATGCGGGTGTGCTCGTGGACGCGTGCATAATCTTCGGATACCAACCTTGTAGTTCATCCCTAGGACCACTTAACAGTCAGTCAGCCATTTGCTATGCTTAGCGAGCGTCTTTCATGCTGAACTGTACATTTTCAAGTCAGTATTGGATAGCAGGAGGTAGGAGTTCCTCCTCTGGCAGACAGAAGGTCTCATAATGCCTTAATAAGGTAAATCAAAGGATCAGTGGGATTACGTTTTGAGAGAAACCGGACTGTACACCGTTCTGCTGCCTTTTTAACGGTCAGCTGGTTGTCTACTTCAGTCTCGTGACATTCTGACTCGGACCTCGTGCCGCTCAGTTCAAAAAAAGTTCCAGTAGACTCCCTCCCTCCCTACGTTTCAGGCCTTTTTCTCTTTTTATTTTAGAAACGTATTGACCACTTCTACACCAACCCCATGAAGAAGGCACTCGCCAATTTGGACAACACCATAAAGTCCGCTGATGAGGAGATTGCACGCGCCGCCAGCGTTCCAACCCTCTTCCAGGCCAAGAAGGAAAACCTTGATCTGCAACTGGAAGCTGCCTACCGGGAACGTCTGCAGCGAGTGCACAAGATGGTTACAAGACGCTTGGTACGACCTATTAGCAAGACCCTGAGCTTCAATACGTTTTTAGTGCTGGTAGAAGGAAGCAAATAGAAAAGCCTTAGAGTTTTTGTCAAGGCTGCTTTTAGCCGCTTTCATGAGTGGTAGATGTTTTCACCTTCCGTCAAAGTCTTGTGGTTCTACAAACGGAGCGATGGGGGTTACAGTTGTTAGACAGTCGCGCGGGCCAAAGAAAAGCGTCCGGAAGGCAGGACTGTGAAATCGCTATGCGGTGGCGTCGACCGTCATTAAGTTCAATCTGTGGGCTAGTCTCTAGTTATTTCAGGGTCTTGTCGTTAGAGTTGCCTTATGGTCGGCGGTGTGCATCCTCGTATGTGGTGTGTGATGCAACAGTTGCGAAACTTGTGCAAACACACGCTTTTTTTCCCGTCAACCCGACTTGCCGTTAATTGTGCATTTATGGTTCTAAACTACAAGTATATACTCTCCATGTTAGCAAAACCATATGTTCCTCTATTCTGTTACGAAGGTACCAGTTAGGGCTGATAAAAAATTTCATTGAATATGGACCATGGTGTATGTTTTATAAGGAAAAGGCATGAATGAATTGATACAATGCGATTTGAACGAGCCTTTCAAGATTTAAAAAAATCACTTAATTACAAACATTTTACACTTAGATAACCTTTATTTTGACAGACGCAATTTGCTACCACATAAGTGCACTAAAGAAAACTTTTGCGTGGTTTCTATGTGACATATTTAGATTTATCAAGGCATCAGAAATCGGTGGGAAATATCTTACCGCTTAAGTATTCGTTTTTTTACCGTGTTGTTTTTTTCAGCTTGATTGAATGAATCGCATTCAAAAGTTGAAATCCTGGTGTGACTGAAATATCTCGGTTTTATGCAACACGATGTTCAGTATTACAATCCCATCTGACTAATCCTTTCTAATCGAAAGCGTATTTTTTTGAATTTCGGTTTAACTTTCACGCCTGCAGGCTACGGTGAGGGAAAGGTTTATCATTTTTTATGGATGCTGGTTTGTGGGAAAACATCACCGTGGGTGTTCAAATTCTCGTTGTACACCAAGCAGGTGGCACGAGTCTCGGAATGTGGTAGTTGTGAAAAGTGTACGTTGACACAGGTTTCACAGCTGATGCCTCAAATATCATGTCCACTGTTATTTAAATTTAAGCTGTAAACGTCATGGACAGGCTGGATGGCGTAGTACACGTGTTGCTGTTGCTGTTCCCTGGTTTCAATCCGTACCGTCTCTCAGGTGTGATGCCGGAATTGGTCCAGAAGGTATTGTTGGTGATGAGGTGGCGCTAGTATGTTCAGCTGGGACACCTGGTGCCTAGCACTTCCGTTTACCGTACGAACATGCTGCTGGTCAACTAACGCTGTTCTTGTTGCAGACCATGTTAGTCTATTTGGAATGGATTTGGCCCTCTCAGTTGTCCTGTGGTATTCTATACATCATTCTCTTTTGCTTTCGATTGCGATTTGTTTTAAAGCTTATCGTTCCACTGTTCATTGCACCTCTACGTGCATACTGATCTTTTGTGGTTTTTTTTTCGGATTTCTCATGGATTCTTGGGTGTTTGCACGAAGCACGTCTTTCATCTCACCAACCTCATTGTCTTTCCTTCTCATCGCAGGACTACCACGTAGAACGCGAAAATGTGCGTAGACGCTTCCAGCAACAACACATGGCCAACTGGATCACCAACTCTGTTATTTCTGGTATCACACCAACGCAGGAAAAGGAGACCATCCGTCAGTGCATCGAAGACCTCAAAAATCTGGCAAAAGCTCAAAGTAGAACAGCCTCACTGGCGTAATGCAGTCAGCTGATTCCTGCCGCTGCTACTGTGCAGCTTCACTTCTTACTCGTTCTCTCCATAATTAGCGGGTTTTATGCCTTTTCGATCAGTTCATCTTGAATAGACCATTGTCTTGAGCGCCTGGCTTTTTCACCCCCTGCCATCTATACCCGGCTGCATCCCCACCTTTGCTCTTTTAGGCCGTATGTGCGCTTCTGCAGATGTGAGTTACTCCGTCGATGCTGTTGGGACAATTAATCTGTCGATCCTGACGAGGGCCACAGTGTGCTTCAGTAGGTGCGAGGTGGGTGACTTGCGCAGAATCTACCGAACTTAATTGTCTCAACCCTTCTAGGCCCGTTGTCATGACAGAGTCAATAAGATTGGAAGCGGGTTCGGGCATAGGTGGCTTGCACCTGCAGCTAGGTGTGCCGCCACACCTGTCTGCGCGTTTCACACTCCTTATCCGCGCATAATGAACCACCAGCAACTGAGGAGGGTTATAAAGGCCATATTAAGAAGGACCCATTGCAGCCTGACTCTTTGTCCCCTGAAGAAAAGAAGAAGGTGTTGTCCTGTAAACCCTTTCAAACCATGACTTTTAAGGCACTGCGATAGATTCAGGTGCGTCAGATTTCTTAAAGTAAAGAGTATGCGCTTAGAGTCGATCTCACTGTTTTCTCTCCCGTGCACCAGTCGATAGGCCGCGCCAGTCTATCAACCGGGACGGATAGCGGGCGCAGTGGTTAATCAATCAATCTGTGCGTGACCTGACCACCCCCACCACCACAAAAGCTCAGGTTTTCATAAGAGGGTGTAGATGGCTCAGATCTGGGATGCGTGTCATAGAAGCCACATGGGGGGAAAAGCCAGAGAACACGCTTTCTACCGACGGTGGGGCGCCTATTTTGTGCCTCTATTTTGGTATGGAACGGGGTCATGTGTTTGTGTGGTGATGGGCAAGTGAGAGGTGTGATGATGTGACTTGGCCGATAGAGCCTTACCGCAGGCTTTACTGGATGTGTATATGGTCAGGTAGGTTCATGCGGAAGCGAGCGTGACGGGTGTATGTTGGTTATCCGGGCACAGGCTCGCCAGTCTGTGTGATGGATTAGTAAGTGGCCGACCAAGCCGATGCGCATATACAGTGGCAATATGGGTAGCATAGTTGCTGAGTCGGTTGGGGTGATGATATCGCTACTGTTTGCGGCACTGGTGGAGAGGGTTTTATCGTGCTTAAGGTGTGCGACTTGTCGGATTTTGAGGTTTGGCTTGGCGTGTAGAGATTGCGGTGAATTCCGCCATCTTTAATACACGTGCGGCCGTATAGGCTCGTGCAGTGAGTGATTAGGCCTGGGCAATATAAACAGATGGGTCGGCTGCTTCGATTGTATGTTGTGACTCTAGGGACCGGTTTGTCTATCTCTGTGTGATTGATTCGCAAACGACCAACGTGGCCGATTCGTGATTTCAGTGTGTCATAGCAATGTGGACAGGTTTGGATCGGATCGATCTCGCTGATAATTTCGGGGGAGGAGGGTTTGCTGCTGGTTATTATGTAATTGTGAGTGTTCCATCTGGTGGTGGGAGTGAGAGAGTCGGTAGTTACCGATACATTCGTCACGGGGCTGTGGCAGGGATAATGGATATGGTGATAGTCGAATGCGAGGCATTCAAAGTGTGATCATTGGTGATGGTGGTTTTCGTGGGGGTTGATGTGAGGCAATAATATGAGATGCAGCTAGTTGAAAAGCTGACCGTTTTTCCTGTAGGCGATGCGGATCCCGGGGCATTTGTCATGGCAGGCGTGTATCGGAAAGAGGAAGTGGCTTGAATCCCAGTTCTCACGGCGGGAGCCTGTGTGCCACGGCGCCTCGTTATACACCACCTGGTCACAGCCTACACTTCAGTATCAGTATATTTGAGGGAGATGTAGGTTAGTTACTTTTGAATTCCCTATTTGTACATGTGTGTTGTGGGATAAAAAAGATTTTATCGGTTTGTTCGCGAGGCCAATTGGGATGAGCCAACGGGGTGGAACAGAGTTGAAAAAGAGCAGACAGTGAAAAACAATCCGTGTGATTTTTAGGAAAAAAACAGTCGCCATTTGAGGGGGGTAAGGCAACGCTGGGGTCACCTGGATCATTGCCGAACAGGAAAGATGCAGCCAAAAACTCCCTTGTGGATTGCAGCGTCTGCCGAGTGCTTTCAAAGGCAGAAATATTCGCACAGATCGTCCTTGGTCCGTTGCGGTTCGAACCAGGGTATATCGTTCAGAGACTGCATGGACTATGGCAGCTAGGCACGGCTAATGCGAGCAATCACTGTGTCACCAAGGTGTGCAGGTATTTAAGCAGGGAAAGACCTCGGGGACCTCCGCATGGGAATTATGGGATAGAGCGTGAGACCTCGGGTGAAAATATTAATACATAAATAAATGTAACTCAAATATATCCAGTAACATTATAAATGATTCATTTTTCTGACGTCGCTCTCGCAGCTTTCAGTTCGTGTTATAGCATTCGGTGTTATATCGAGCCAGCTTTCGCTCAAAAGCCTCTAGGGCTTCAGACCTAACGACATCCAGAGGAAGATTATTCCGAGCTTCGACCACTCTTTTGGAGAAATGAACTTCCGAGTGTCTGGCCTAGCCCCAGACACACGAAAATGGAGATGATGACCTCTTAAGTTCGTTGTCGTTGCTAACTTGTAGAAATCGCCTGGGACAGGACAGCAGTTTTGAACGAATACTATGCAAAATGTGAGTATCAGGTCTCACCGAAGCTGTCTATAGCGGAAGGGATTGAGATTTGGAGTAAACAGTCATGTATCATAAGGCTGTGAGCCCTGTCCGTGGACAAGTTTGGCTGCTCGCCTTTGGGGTGCCAGGCCTAAACGCAATATACCAACACCGGCCGCATAAATGTTCCGAAACACGCGCCCAAAACGCTCGCCGTCAAAATTTACTAAGGATCTCCTGATTGCTCCTAAGATACACATAGCTTTCTTTGTTATATTTGCACAGTGTTACGATGGTTTGAAAGTGGGTATTATTTACATGCCCAAGTCCGTTAGAAAATTTACCTCATCGAGTTGGTGACCACTGGTGAAGTACTGATATTCAAACCTAACCATCCTTCTGTAACTTGACCGCAGTCGGATGATTTGGCATAATTTGAAATTAAGGTTTAGCAGCCACTCGTCAAACCATGCTTGAAAGCGATCTTAGTTTTTTGTAAGTAATGCACATCCTGCGGTTTTTCAGTCGAGTTCAATAACTTCAGAACGTCAGCGAACGTTACTTTCTCGCATGTCAGACAATCGCGACAGTGTTCACATATATCAGAAACAAAATGGGACACAGAACGCTCAACTGTGGAACTCCACTGTGAACGGTTTCCCAGTGCGACTTGGCGTCACCAATACAAACACTTAGTCGCCTGCCGGTGAGAATGTCGCCAACAATTTGAGTAGGTTGCCAGCCACAACCATTCGATGCAGTTTAAAGATAAGAGGTCTGTGTGGAACTCAGACACTACCTAGTTTAATTGTATATACCTGTATACAAACACGAATTTCGCCACTTCCACAAAGTAGAAGTTTGTATTTTTTTGTCTAGGTTCTATGCACTTTTTCACTTGCCACCTGCCATTTTGCTCCTAATTCATAGGTCTTTCCAAAATTGATGTTCATTCATTTTTCCGGTACCATACCTAAGGGTTTATTTCTGCCAACTGCCATTTTTGGTTCATTTCATATGCCTAACAGTATTGTTTTTTGTTGAAATTTACGCTGTTGTAATCAATCACCCACTATATCATTCGTAAGCCAAGAAAGATCGGAATTATTTTCGGAACCTTGCAAAATCTTTCCTCATGAAATAGCCTGCGAAATTCAGCGCTTTTTGAAAGAGCAGAAAATTTCACATTTTTTGACTGGCGAAAATCTGCGTTCCACCATGACAAACTCAAACTTATCAGCTATTTGTTTTAATATATCTAGTGTCTAATTGAATACGAGACACCTTTTCGAAAGCTGTGTGCGTTTCGTTTTATGTTACTTTTGACCTTTTGGTCGAGTTTGTATTTTGGCCTTTATTTATCCACTGGTCCCAATTGCATTAAATTTAAGGCCATCTATCTCATTTCAGGCTTGTCAAAGGACCCAATATTACGTAAGGCTGATGGAAATGTGATCACATTGCAACTAGGCTCAATCACTAAAACATGCTTATCTTTGTGATTGCCAGCGTAGACTCATAGGTGTAGTAAGCAACTGCAAGAAGACCCTACTCTGTATAGTTTTTTTGATCATTCCTTAAATGATCAATTATGTTCCAGGAAAATTTTTTTGTTGAAAGGGCAGATAGTCCTTCACATGAGCTTCGGCTGTTCTATCGGACATCCTTAAGCTTAAGGCGGTGCACATGAATTTACGGACAGCCGTGTAAAAATTCGTTATCCCTTATGATAACAAAACGTTTGATAAGGATATTTGAACCATTTTACACTTCGATTCCAATGTTAGATCTAATTTTTATTGATTTTACTCGATCTCATCACAGCAAGTGACATCTGAATCAATTACTTACGGGACTAGCTTCTACATGGGAGAAGTTATAAGTGGGCAGATGGATTTAAAAATCAGACGAAACCGTATAAAGGCATCAAAATTTTGTGTAAATCCGTTCTGCATAAAACATTGCGGTTGATTAATCATGACTCGCCTATCCGATTCACTAAGCCTACCAAATGCAACAAGTAAGAGTAGGTTTTGCGGAAAATTGTTTAGCTTGCAATCTTTACTCCGAATTTTATTCCTTTTTTGACCAAGCAGGCACCAAGCACACTGTCCACTGAAGTGTTATTATTCGTTTTGCTTCCATTTTATTTAACAAGCACCGTAGAGAGCTTGCCTTTTGCCGAAACTCATTGGAAACGGCGTTAACCGATCTAATCTGATTGCAGAATTGAACGCGTGTGTACTATTATACCTCACAGATGATCGCGCAGCAGAGATCAATAGATATTTAAGATCATTACATTTAAAGTAGGGAATATTATGAGCGTTATTATCACTCTAACCATAGCGTTCATCCTCAATATGTAGCAATTCTGGAATTTACTTTAGTTTTTTTGCAAAATCCAGCGCTTTATCTCCAACGCACTGCTTCGTTTTGCGTCCGTCACTTGTGCTATATTTCCACTCAGTCAGACAAATCAAATCGATGTCGTACGGGCAATTAGGAGTATCTTGGTTATGCTGAAATAAAACACGTGGGACTTGTTTACAAATTCTGCTGCTGTTAAAGTGGCAGTTTTAAAAAGGTGGAATATAAGCAGACTACTTCCTAACTTCCCCTTTCGCATCTATTCTTAGGTTCCTTTTGTGACACGAAGCTGGCAGCCGTAGGCAGTCTTTGGAAACGTTTTCTTGGGTCAGTCTCTGCTGAGAATGATTCATCGCGGACGCAGAATCCACTTATTCGAAACGCCGCGGAATGGACTCGTCTCAGTGAGCTCACCTCGAGCCTTATTCGCTTGTGCCCACCTGCACGTCGTCCTGTTTTAGAATTTGCCTTCCCAATTGCGAGCGCTTATTTGAATACTTGTCAGCCACAACTGTCTAGTGGCGCTGAGCATTCACCGTCTCCTACCGGTAGACGCCGAAAACGTGGCTGGCAGCACCAACATGAAGCCCGCCGTCTTCCGCCGCACATTAGAGCTGCAGAATCGTTTCTTCTTACACTCATTGCTGACGTGAGTTTCTAAAAATCTAACACCCTGTTGTTGCTCCGTATATATTTTTCATGAAATCGGTAAATGAGACAAATCCCTATATTCGTTTTGTTTTAACTTTACCTCCTGCTGTGGCCAGGTAATTCCATTGCGCGACTTACCAAGTATCATGATATCGCCTCGTTTCGTTAGCAGAACCCGACTAAAAAATCAGGAGCACCTTTAGTTTGCCTTTGTTTACTTAAAATGTTGTTAGATTTTAGATATTTAAAGGAAAAACCATATTTCGTAGATAATGTTTAAGAAACTTTCGTGGTCTCTGGCAATAAAGAATTTTCTGATTGCTACTGACCTTCACCCTGCTACTGAAGATCGAACGAGTGAAATGATTCACTGCCCAAAAAAGTTTGGGAATTTGCAAGCTCCTCATTTGTACTGCAAATGACTGCAGTTTCCATTGAATATCAAGCTCCTGCTTTTTATAATTTCGTACTGCATAATGTATATTGTACCCATATTTTAAGAGCACAACAGATCACATCACTTAACAATGCCTATTCCGTTTTCCTTAGTTGCAATTGTTATTTAGAACAGTTCTAGTCTGCCACATCTATCAACGACACATCTTTTTCAGCGTGTTTGCCATGCCACATTTTTATCTGCATAATCTGCATTCGTTTTGGTAATGCTCTGCAGCACTTTTAAACTGATGAAAGGTCTCAAACTCGATATATTCGTGCTACCGCGATGAGGGCTCCTGGATCCTCACTTGCTCTATCACCCTTAACGATCAATGAGAATAATTTTAGCGTTTGCGATTTTCACAAATTCGCTGATGGCGTAACTAAACGTGTTGTCTAAACGTAGTCATATTTTGTCTACAAGCCATTTTCACTCTGCTAACCTTCTCCTAAATACCCAAAGGCCTATCCACTCCGCCGTACCTTATAGTTAGGCCTGCCCTCTTGCCATGCCGCTTCCTTCACCCCACACCTCTGTTCTCTGTTTACATTTATTTAGATGCTTGAAATTTGCAGTCTGGAGAGTGAAGCTGCCAGTTCAGAATTCTCGGCCCGCCTTTGTGCCTGGTCATTATCCCTCCTGGCCCGTCTGTCACCGCCGCCACAGTGGAACGTGCTCTCAGCTTCCAACACTCGACATCCGGGTCGCCCTATTAGTTCATTTACTAGCTCCGGCGTCAGAGGCCCACCGTCTGCGAAAAAGCCAGCCCTGTCAGCCGACTTTCTGTCCACTGACAGTCCAACCAGTAGTCCCAAGACTGAAGAGTCTGCAGCTGATCTTGATGCGGAGGAGGAAGCAGAAGGGACAGAGGCAGATTCAGAAGATGACGCTGATGAGGCAGATGATGATGTCCTGGACTGCCTAGATTTGCGTTCCGTTGAATACAACTCTCGCCTTCTTGGACCGTGGATCACTGTGCCCGTCGTCTGCCAGTTACTACGCATTGTTTACTTTTGCACACTGGTGAGTTGCTGATATTTTTCTCATACTCACTTTATTATACGTTAGTTTCAATGACAGAAAATACGCCGGCTGATAGGAAGGTGATTTCGTAGTCGGACATAGTATTTCACTGACTTTTTTGAACTCTCACTCTAACCCATCTCCAAGGCTAATTGAAAACGTTTAGTTTAGTTAGTATTCGCATTGACTTCCATCGCGTTATTGGTTAGTTAGCAGTGCACCTGATAAGTGGTTGCGCATCGCCCTTTTCTGTTGATGACTCCTTATGCTTTCTGGCTCTTGTATCCGGACGTCCAATTAGCTAAGAACTTCCACGCGTCGAACATAAGTAAGAGACAAGCTGTGAAGATTTGTCAAACGGCTTACGTAGCTGTGTTGGGGTGAAAGCGTGGTGGTTTTCATGGTAGGTTAGCATACGGGGGTATCGATCGCCTACACATATACGTCGCCTTTTCTTCATGCTGACACTCCTAGGATGACATTTGACTGGTATTTTTTTTCTCACAGGATAAAATTGGTGCTTTTATAGCTAGAGTTCAAATTTTTGTCGAAGAATTTAACATTTTCCCACTTTATGAGCAAGCATTTTTCCTTGGTATACCGTGCTTACAGCTTTGGGTACTAGTGATTGAAAGCCAGGGATACTAGTCTGCACCATACCGCTTCAGCAATAGGATAAGATAGCGTGGATACTTTTTACGTGAATTGTAATTGTACCTATACGGCTACATAAGACGTGCAGTGGAACATTTTTACTGAATTCATTACTTGCAAGGACTTTTTCGATTTTCCTTATCAAGCGAAATCCCAATTAACTCCAATCTTTTATCACGTGTTCCACCCTCTTTACGACTCAAAAATTTTCTCCTATATACAAAAACTGTGAGAACCTCCTTTTTGCCCTTCAGACGTATTTTCAGTCTACCTGATCGCCTAACCCTTTTATAATTTGCAGGGAAAATGGGCAAGCGTTAGAGGCGCACAGGCCCTAATTGCCGTCAGCCTGCCTACTTTTGCCCAAGATTTGCGTCGCCAGTTCGGTATTTCACAGCCACCACCACCGCCTCCTCCTCCGCTTCCTTCTGCTTCTTCTGCCACCGGCCCTTCTGTTCTCCAACAGTTCGACCCTCCGCCATTTTCACTGCATCTACCTCAACCTCATTGGTGTCTCAACTGGTTATTGTACCAGGCCAGTGGTCTGAGCCACTTAGCCGGTCTCATGGCCCTTCGCCGTCTTGCTGGGTTCATCCTTGAGGCCTCAGTCAACGCACCGCAATCTGTGGCAGCCGGTCCAACTCCAATAAACGGATTTGAGCTTTGGGTTAGTGTCGTACCAGTTTTACATTATTACAACAAGGCTACTAAGGCGATTTAAGTAGGCATGTGTATGTCGACGATTTAGTTCTCCAAGCCCTTAGCAGTATATGGTCTTGTTTGTTGTTCGTTCACATCCCAACCTACGCGAGGAGTAATTTATTCTATACTTCTTATCATATCCCAGTGTTCGATCACGAATTCGGGCTTTTGGGATGCAAAGATAATTGGTTTGGCCGAGAGCAGTTGGAGCAGTTCGCTGAGACTTGTCATAGTTAGCGCGCTACTTGTTTGGCTGGCAATATGTGTGAGTTTGCCATCACCCAACCGTAATTGCCAATATTAGTAACTGGTACCATAATGACTTTATACTTTTGCCTCTTGGTATTCTGCCCTGGACACGGTTCATCTATACCCCCGTGTGATCGTTTACTCTGTTCAGGCGGTGGTTTGAGGTCTGCGTACACTGAATGCGGTCGTTAAGTTTATTGGTCGAACGATGATTCAGACAACTCACCGCACACTCGATGGCCGTCTTTGCGAGGATTTAGACATCGCCAAACTTGATGCCATGCTCTGATCTTGGGGCATGAGCCGCGACCCGTGGATTGCCATAATTTCTCGTAACCGATTATGTGCTTTCGGCCATCTGTGCCCGTACTAATTCTCTCATTTACCAAACGCACTTACCGGTCTCGGACATTTTTCTATGATATGTGATCAATTTCACCACTGGATTATATTAGAACAAGTCTGATGGCTTCTGGTTCGTTGTTGACCTACAGAAACTTTGCCGATACAAGCGAAAATACGAGTCCCACGAAGTAATTGAGAATAAGTAGGTGGGATCGCTTGGCCAAGAACTCTATTCGCCTGAATTTTTGAACTCCAACTTGGACCCATATTCAAAGCCCGTATCAGATACGGTCGATACAGTCTCTCATGCTGTCTCTGAAGGTGGGTTCGAGTTGGAATCTTCAACGTCAAGCGAATAAAGCTCTTGTTCCAGTGATTGCATATACTTCTTCTCAATCACAGGAATCCTTTCAAAAGTTGGATTCCATGTGGATTGGTTTTTCATTTGTGAACCATACGCGCTTATTTCTCCGCTCTAAATAATCCCCAAAAGCATTACAGTTCGGAAACATTGCCTTACAGTTTACTGCAGTTCTTCTTCACACTGCTCCTTTTTAGTGACTGATTGGGTGTTTGTTGTTAAAACTGAGCCCTTGGATCATATTTGTCGCTTTTCTGAGTATTTTGTTTCTTAGGCCACCGCAACCTTTAGCATAGGCGTTGACATCTGGAAGGACCAGCTGGTTGTCCTTTTTCTCGTATGCTTTGAACCGCATGTCTAGGAAGACGGCTTGGAGATGTTCATTTAATGCGAAAACTCTATCCCATTTGGTGCGCCGAGGATATCCTCCAGAAGTTCGGTCTATGGCTTTGAAAGGCTAGTGATCTCAGTAATTGCAGATTCGCCCCGGCCATGAGCTTACGCATCGATGCGTCTGTTGGTGTGTCTTTGTCCTACTCATAGATCGATCTACATTACGGAGACAAAGTTGGTGCGTTCAAGAATTTGACTGCATCCGAGGCAGCTTTACTGTTTTGTTGCATCTGCTATGCAGGCGTACTTGGATTCCACCGCGAGTACTTGATACAGAGGACACTATAATTTGTTCAAGACTCAGATCTCACACCGTTGCTCACAAAGTGAAATTAAGCCACTGAAGCCAGATCGTCCAAGTTCAGTCAAATGTAATATGTTCGATTTCTCACTTTTTTAGACAGCCTGTGGTGTTGCGAACCTTCTTTTCTTGGGACCGTCTGTGGAGGATAGTGTGAAAGTGTGGCTTAGTAAGTACCTGCGGAAGTATGCTGCTTCGTCGCCTGCACCACCTCCCAAGTTCGGTCTCGTGGCTCTTCTATCTAGCCTGGCACGGATCAATGTTGGCCGGACTTGTCGCCCGACCGGGAGCACTGCAACAGGGCCTTTCCCGGATCCAAAACAAGTTCCGCAACCTGGTCCTTTCATAGCTGGTCCGCCTATGGGCGGATCGGCCATGCGACATGGACATCCGCTACTAGGTGGTCCCCTGGGTCCCGCCTACCCCCCTCCTCCTCATGGTCACGTGAATGTTTCCGGTAAATAAATACCCTTCCTCCTAGACGCGAGTAGTCGTTTCGAGAAAGTTTGCCGACTCTGCGAGATCATACTTTTATAGCCTAACTCCCCCCCACTGCCCTTATCTGCCGCTCAGGTTGTCCCCCGCCACCAGGGCCAATACCGCTGGGGCCCGCAAGGGCTCCGCCTAGTCCTTGGTGGTGTGCCCCACTGGGCCCCCCACCCCAACATCCTTCGGGCTATCCCAGTCCCGGTGATCCTACTCCATTCCGACCTCGTCATTTCTCCCCGGTGCCACCGCCGCCGCCGCCTCCGCCTGGCCCGCGCTACCCTCCCGAATCGTTTTCCACCGGCTTCGTTCCGGCTCAGCCTTTCACTCCTTTCCCTGCTCCCTCTTTGACCGCAGACACCAGCCTCTTCCCTGACTTGGTAGAGGATAGCCCACAGCTGCGTTATCTGCGACAGATCTGTACTGGCCTCCGATCCGCCTGCATCTCTGCCCTCGTAGCCACTCTGAAGGGCCTCCGACCTAAAGAGTTATTTCGATTGGTGCACCGGCAACTTCACTGCCTTTCGCCGACCGAAATTGAGCAGTTGAAGGAGGCCGTTGTGGATGCTGTCTTTGCCTCCCAAGGTACAGTCTCACCCCTGGCAGCTTTTTTTTACTGGTTTCTCTTCTTACTCTCTGCCTTGGGTCCGCCTCTTCTTCACTTGTGTATTTTCACGAGCTAACCCTCATTTAAAAGCACTCTATAGCGAGGTTGTTGCAGGGATGGTGACTAGCCGCGTAGCACCTGGACTCAAGGAAAACAGAGGTGAAATCGGGCATAGGTGGCTAAAGTGGCGTGAATATGCACCTAGACGTGTCAACACACTTTCTGGTCTACGTACAAAAAAACAAGCTTTCACAGAACAAGAAGGAGGTGGCTTGAATCCCACCTGAGTTTGTGTGCCATAAATGTGTCTTGGCTCAGCCGTTAACTCTCCGTTCTCAGCGGAGGCCTGAGTTATCCAGTCAGTTGGTAACTTTCTAAGCCACGACTTTTAACGCACCCTGATAGATTTGAGCGCTCTCTATTTCTCTCTCTCTTCTCATCTCGTGAAACCAACCAACTGTCCGAGCCAGGTAGTTTTCTGATGCTGGTGTGGTTTCTGACAGGGCTAGCATACTCGTCTACGCGCGCCACACGTACGATTAAATAACTAAGTTATTTAAGAGATATTAAAAAGCTATGGGTTAGCTTGCGATACTTCTGAAAGCGTGGTTATGTCGCGACCTCGAAAGTTGGCAGGTGAGCATTTTCATACGGGCGCATCAAAATGAAATCGTTTCGATCTTGCTCCAAGAACGGAGTTACCTCGGAAGTTGGAAGCCTTTCATACATCAACTTTTAGTACTTAACTGCTGTCGCAGTTATAAAGGCATATACATGCCATATTTAACAAGTCCCACTTTGTTTTCATTGATAAACCGGAACTTTACTCTTCACTTAATCGTTAGAAGGGTTTTTATATTGCTGGTAATACCCACTGTTATATTGTGGAATAGTCTTTCTCGTTCATCCCGGTATCTTTTTGCTGGTATCTTTGCTGTTTATTCCTTTTTGTGATGCCGCCCAAATAAACTCTCCAGTTGACCACCTGCCAATGAAATCTTTTTTGGAGTGAGGTGTCTAAGAAGAGGTACAATTTATGGTCAGCACTTCCTTTTCATCACATCGCCGTAGTCCAGCCATTAAAAAAGGGGTTTATGGAGAACGATTAGAGTCGGCCCTCTGAAACCTGTGTTGCTACTTGCAGAAGAACTTGAGACTGACAGTCCTGGGTGTGATGAGTCCTTCCTAGGACTTTTGTGATTCCAGTATTAGCCATGTGCATGCGTGTGTGGCCTTGTTCCGCCATCGGTATGGATCCTGCTGCTTATTCAATCCCTTTTCTGTAGTAAGGGGTAATTAGGGGAAAGGTACTGGGTCGGCAATATGCCCCGGGTAGTCGCTGTCCTCGAGCTAGTGGTGACCCCTGTCAGGTAGAAAGACCCCTGTGATGGCTGGAACATTGTCAAGTCATTTACTCTTACCCGAAATTATTATTATTATCTTATTCTTCTAACTACTGCTACTACAATTACTACGACTTCTACTTCCTTTGCAACTACTACTACTAATACTACTACTACTACTACTACTACTACTACTACTACTACTACTACTACTACTACTACTACTACTACTACTACTACTACTACTACTACTACTACTTCTACTACTTAATCCTGCTTCTAATGCTATCACTACTAACTACTAATGTTACTACTTATATTACTTCTGCTACTACTACTACTAACTACTATTGCTGCTAATTGCTACGGATACTCCTACTTCTACTGCACCTTCTACTGACAGTTCGACCGTCAATTTCCACGAGGTCCACCGTATGCTCCACACCAGGTGGTGCAGGGACGGTGACTTGCGCGTGAATTAGTTTTAAGTGATAGTAGCCTTGCGCTGCAGCTACCGCACTCTTTCCTCCTCCACAACCTGAGCCAAGTGTCAAGACAGAGTCAAGAAGACCGGAGATGGGAGAGGGCGCAGGTGGCTGGCGCGGCCGGAGCCGCTCCTGGGTATACCACCACACCTGACTTGGATCCCACGGAGTGGGAGTGCCATACAGGCCACATTAAGAAGGAGCCATTGCAGCCTGACTCTCAGTCCGCCAGTCAGCCACTCCACACAAAACACACATTGGGCTGACCACGCGGTCCGAGTTATCCCGTCAGTTGACAACCTTCCAAGCCACGGCTTTTAGCGCAACGGGGTAGTTTCAAGCGCGCCAGATTGTTTATAGTGAGGAAAATGCGCTGAGCTGTTGACCTCACTCTCTCCCCCACCCCCACAATCAGACCACCATCCGAGCCAGTCAGTTGTCTGATGTGGGAGTGGGCGCATTGGCTGACGGGTCGGCGTACCCGTCTTCGGGCGCCACAGCACGACCTGGCCCCCATAACGCACACACCAGGATTCACTAAATCAGGGGATATGTAGGAGCCATCGCCGTCTGACTCCCAGTCCACTCGTCAGCCACTCGACACACACAGCGCATACACTGGGCCGACGGCAAGCTCTGGTGTAAGCGTCAAATTGGCAGCCTTCCAAGCCACGGTTTCTAGGACACCGTGATTTTATCGGGTACACTATGATGATTGTGAGGGTTTATTAATGTAGATGGTGTGCGCTGATGTGGCTTAGCCTCCGGTGGTATACCGCAGGTTGTCATGGCGTCGCATGTGTCCTAATAGGCCCATGCGATGAGTGAATGCGCGAGGACAGTAGAGGCGACCATCTCTGCTGTGTGTTGGTGCTCCAGGCACTAGTTCACCAGTCTCTGTACAATGGATTCGCAAGTGACCGACCAGGTCGATACGTGAGGTGAATGTGCGGTCGCATTGAGGACAGTTTAGGAGAGAGTCCCCATCGCTGACGGTGTTGGTGGTGGTGGTTGTGAAGGCGAAGGCGGGGGTGGTGGCGGTGATGGGTGTAACAGGCGATGAGTATTGGGATGTGGTCTCAATGATGGTGGGAGTAATGGAATTGATGCCAGGAGTGAGGGGGAGTCTGAAGGAGGGTTGGCAGAATTTGACGTAGAAATTGGAATTGTCGGATTGTTGGTGCATTGCGTCCGAAGATGTCCAACCAGGCCGATTCGCGCGCGGACGATGCGTTGACAGCGCGGGCATGTTGACAGGGCCTGGGCATCGACGATGTTGGTCCGGAGCGCTGGTGACTTTCGTGCCGCTCTTTTGGCCTTGGCGGCGGTGATCCGGTTGGCCTCATAGATTGCTGAACCAGTCTTCACTGATCTTCTCCATACCGGTCTATCCTGGGCGAGGTCCTCCCAGGTCGCCGGGTTGATTTGCAGTTGCTTCAGCGATTTCTTCAAATTGTCCTTGTAGCGTCGTTTTTTGCCATCTCAGCTTCAGTATTCTGCGGAGGCAGCTGAGATGAAAGTGATTCAGCTTCCTAGCTTGGTTCGAGTAGACGGTCCAGGTCTCCGCTCCGTAAAGGAGTGTTGTCAAGATAACGGGCTTGTACATCTTCAGTTTGGTGTTTCAGGTGAATACCATGGCGATTCCACACGGAGGCCTGCAGCCGGCCGAAGGTCTGTCTAGCTTTGGAGATCCGTTGAGCAACCTCGTCATCGATTCTCGTGTTGCGTGACAGCGTGCTTCCTAGATAAGCGAAGGTTTCCACGTTTTTGAGTTGAGCACCGTTGACATTGATTTGGGGAGCATTGTATTCCGCACTGGGTGGCGGTTGGTGCATGACAACCGTTTTGGCTGTACTGCTTGTTAATCCAAAATCGGCACAGCCTGCGGCGAAGAGGTCCATGCTCCTTTCCATGTCCTCCTCCGTCACGGTGTTAAGGGCGCAGTCGTCCGCGAAGAGCAAGTCATGGATTGTAGTCGTAGACACGCGCGTTGGAGCCTGCATACGCCGACTGTTGAGAAGGTGCCCGTCAGTTCTGTAGGCGATGTAGATCCCAGGCTGCTCCTCACAGTAGGAGTCAATCAGCATAGCCGAGAACATGAGGCTGAACAGGGTGGGAGCCAATACGCAGCCCTGCTTCACTCCGTCGGTCACTGCGAATGCCTCGGATACCGTCCCGTTGTCAGTGACGCGCGCTGTCATCCCCTTATGAAGCTGACGCACCATGTGCGTGAACCGCTCAGGACAGACGAATTGCTGCATGAATTTCCACAGCCCGTCGCGATTCACCGTGTCAAAGGCTTTCGTCAGATCCACGAAGGTAGTGCATAGGTGAGTTCGCATCTCCTGGCACTTCTCTTGTTGTTGGCGGGCGGTTGTTCCGCGGTGTCGGCAGAAGCCACATTGGCTTTCCGAGAACAGGCCCTGCTCTAAGTGACTGTTAAGACGATTGAGAAGGATACGGGCGAAGATCTTCCCGGCGATGTTGAGCAACGAGATGCCTCTGTGATTATCACAGAGTTGCCGTTTCCCCTTCCGTTTGTAGAGATGGACGATGGTCGCGTCTTTGAAATCCTGTAGAACTGTTCCTTGGCTCCACATCTCCTGGAAGAGTGTTGTGAGTTCTGCCATCAGCCGGGGCCACCGTGCTTGTAGACTTCCGGTGGGATTGCGTCGGATCCTGGTGCTTTACCGCTGTAAATCTGCTGCACGGCCCGAATGGTTTCTGGTAGAGAAGGCGGCAGATCCAGGTCATTATTCGTGTCCACTTGAGGGAGCCGGTCAATGGCAGCATCGGAGATGGCTGGTGAGCAATTAAGGACACTCCTGAAGTGCTTGGCCCAGCGCTTCAGAATTTGCGATTTCTCTGTCAGCAGTGTTGTGACGTCAGAGCTGAGCAGCGGTGTGGTCCCCTTGATACACGGGCCATAGATGACCTTAATGGCTTTGAAAAAGTTTTTCATTTCATTGCGGTCCGCATACTTCGTTGGATGGCGGAAGAAGGTTTTGGTCAGCAGGAGACGGTGTTCCGCACACGTGCGCAGAAGAAGGAGGCCGTTATCGTTACAGCTACCGAGACCGTGGGGACCCAGCACTCCCTGCCAGGCAGCGTGGTCCGTCCCGACGCGGGCCTTGAAGTCACCAAGGACAATTTACTTGTCCACCTTCGACACAGTCGCCAGCAGGGTGTGCAGGTCCTCGTAGAATTTGTCCTTTGCCGCATCAGAGCTCGTCATTGGGCTAGCGTAGGTGCTGATGATGGTGGCGAACTGGTCTCCCCGAAGAGGCAGGCGGAGGCTCATCAGGCGATCATTGATACCCTGCGGCAGACAAGGCAGACGTCCCACGATTTCGTTCCGGATGGCTAAGGTACCACCAGCATCGCGTCGCTCTGCCTTTGGCCGGCCGCTCCAGAAGAAGGTGTAGCCGGCATCCACCTCCTCCAGCTGACCCTGCTCAGAGACTCGAGTCTCGCTGAGAGCAGAAATGTCCACCTTGTAGCGCGTCAGTTCCCGAGCGACTAGTGCCGTCCTCCGTTCCGGCCGGTTGCTCCTAGGATTGTCTTAAAGTGAACGAACATTCCAGGCTGCTAGTGTGAGTGGACTCACCCGAGCAGACTGGAGGGTATGGCGATGGGGATTGAGACGGGGTTTTGTTGTTTGTTTTAGTTTTACGACCGCGTATTTTGCAAGCCGCGGCCGGCTGCAGAAGACGTGATAACCAGCATTTGTTTAGGGCACCTTTTCTAGCCCCTTCCTCCGCGAGGAGGCAACCAGTGCTGTCCCTAAATAGGGCTGCTCGGACATCCCAGACAGCTGCCGAACTTCACTATGTGTCACGGTTTGTTTTTAGTGGGACAACGACCCGAGTTAGCCTGGGCCGCCTACGGGGTTGCTGTCGCCCCCACCATATAACTTTTGGAGAGGGGGGAGCTGGGATGTTCGGGGGTCAGACATACCGGGTGTGGAAGCACACACAACACCGGAGACCCTTACCTGGTTTAGCCCGCCGGTCGTGACGGTTGCTCGAGGTGTGGCCGCTGGGAAGAACCTGACTTTGAGGATCCATAGGTGAGAGTTGGGTACCAGTTAGAGGCGGCCTCAGGAGCATTCACCACCTGTACGAGACAAATGGAGCGACCAAATGCTATGTGTGTGGTGCTACCCCTACACCTACTACTACTAATGCTAACAATACAACCAACTACTGCTGCTGCTGCCCCTACTACTACTACTACGTGAGAGTAGATGGCAGGTCAGAGCCCCAGAAGTACTCGGTAAGGAAACCCATCGGAAAGATTACGTTGTTTGTTTTGTTAAGTTTTTATGAGCTGCGGCCCCTGATATTTTTTGTATTATTCAACATAGTGACAGTAAAGGCGCTAATTTAAAGCTCAGGTACGCACGCTTCGGCCGATATTCTGCCGCTGTGTTATACAGCTGCGAGGAGGTCGGAGTTACGCGTGTGCCTTCTCGTAGATACTCCAGTTTTCTTCTTTTAACTGCTGCTACTATCATTACTACTACTACTACTAATACTACTACCAACTACTGCTACTTATGCTATTACTACCACTGCTAACTACTGCTGTTTCTACTAATACTACTACTACAGACTGCTATCTGCTAACTCTACTACAGTTACTCCTACTTCTACTGAACCTACTACGACTACTACTACTACTACTACTAATACTACCACTACTACTACTACTACTACTACTACTACTACTACTACTACTACCCACTACTGCTACTTATGCTATTACTACCACTGCTAACTACTGCTGTTTCTACTAATACTACTACTACAGACTGCTATCTGCTAACTCTTCTACAGTTACTCCTACTTCTACTGAACCTACTACTACTACTACTACTACTACTACTACTACTACTACTACTACTACTACTACTACTACTACTACTACTACTACTACTACTACTACTAATGCTACTTCTGCGGCTACGAATACTAATGCTAATGTTGCTGCTACTACTACCATTACTGCTGCTACTGACCGAAACGAGGTACTTCAAAATCGGCATCACTGTGTCTTCATATATTCTAGCCGCGCCTGGTGCTCAACTAATTGAACTTCTCCTCGATTTGTCCTGCCTCCTTGGAGAATCAGCTCCCGAACCCGAGGCACAGGCACGAGCATCTCTGCAGTTTTCCTCCAGATCAATTTTGAAGGCTATCTGCAATCGAGCATGGCAACGCCTCAGAACGTAAGTACTTTGCTTGGATAATTATTACTTATTTTGAACCTGAAATTAAATTGAATTTGCTGTTTCACCAAATTTAGTGGCTTGTGAGAGCTAGGGTCTAAGCTGCGATTGTTCTCAGCACCCTGCACTCATTGTCACCCTGTTCCATATAGGGAGAGAACGGGCAAAGACCAGTAGGAGTTCTGTATTCTGTGCAGAAAATCTTTAATGATCAGAGGCCCTGACGCGTGGCAAGCAATGGGTCTGTGCGTGCGTCTGTCCGCGTCAGTGAATAAACTGTAATGTGAAAATGGATCACTGGCCTCTTGATTAGTTGATCGGTCAATAGCAGTTTGTGGAAGCCTGTGATTTGCTTGGTTGTCCCAGGGGCTATGTGCTTTCGCTCCAGCAGTTTGAGAAGTGTCCTCAGGTGACCTCGTGCGCGACGTGGGTGCCAAGGTGGAAAGGCACTACAGTTCTTTTTTTAGGTACGTTCAATTTTTATTCGCGGAATAACGTTTACCTTGCGGTTTATTTGGGAGGAGATTAAAAAAACGGGAGTATCTACCAGAAAGCACACGCGTAACTCCGACCTCCTCGCAGCTGTATCACACAGCGGCAGAATATCGACGAAAGCGTGCGTGTCTGAACTTTTAATTAGCGCCTTTACTGTCAGTAGCTTTAAGCATACAAAATATCTCGGGGACCGCAGCTCATAAAAACCTACCAAACCAAACAACGTCATCTTTTCCGGGAGGTTTCCTTACCGAGTAGTTCGAGGGCTCTGATCTGCCATCGACTCTCACGTGAATAAGCCACGTTTTTTTTCAAACAGTTTAAGCCTACTTACTTAAAAGGAGTAAGCCGTTTTCTGCGTGTTTTCAAAAATTCGGCTCACATTTTACCCAAAATCTTGAATGCATTTGCAGCTCCCAGCTGCCGTTTTCCGAAGAAGATGGACGGGATGATCAAGGTCTCTTCGACGCTCTGGATCTCTTGACTACCTCTTCGGCTTCCATCTCTCCCCTTCTGACCAATGTCTCTGGTGGCGGTTTGCTGATGCACCGGCTGATTTCAAATGCTTGCCAAGCCTCTGGTCGACTCCTCATTTTGCATTCTGTCGCCAGGACTCCTGGCTTGGCTGAGGCAATTTTCAGTAAGAAATTTTCCTAAGCTAACTTTCTGGGATTTATCTGACGCATTTAATTTTGGTCATTTCGAAGGTCGTATAAAACGCATGTTACTTTCGTCCTCTGACATTGTTTAAGAAATTTTTAACGGGCGGGCCCTACAATGCCAGTGATTACCTTCTCATCCTTCAAGTCTACTTAATCTTGACTGAAATTTTTTTTTCCTCATACTCCTCCTCCTCCTCCTACTACTACTACTACTACTACTACTACTGCTACAATTTGTGTTACTGCTGCACCACCACGAGCTAAGATTAGAGTGATCCCCGAAGCTGTTACTTTTCGCGGTTTTTATCTAATTTGTGTAACCACTTTATTATTACCGTCTACTTTGCCTTTTATGTGATTAATGTAGGCAGGTAATATGGCTGTTAGAATCCGATCAATCGACCGTCAAGTTACTGTACGTGTAACTCTTAAGCTTCTAGGGTTGGGACTAGAATCATTACGATTTGTTTTGTTTTTGTTCATGGGCGAATCTAGGATGAGAATGGTGAGAATCTAGGATAAGCTGTAGGCTAAAGCTAACTCGAACCTTAAAACTAACTACAACGCTAAAACAAACCCTAACCGTAATCCTCAAGCTAACTCAAACCTTTAAACTAACCCCAACGTTAAAACGCTAAAAACGCTAGCTGTAGGATTGGGGTTCGGGTTTGTTTTAGCGTTCGAGTTAGCTTTAAGGTTCGAGTTAGCTTTAGGATTAGGGTTAGGGTTTGTTTTGGCGTTGGAGTTCGTTTTAAGGTTCGAGTTAGCTTTAGGATTAGGGTTAGGGTTTGTTTTGGCGTTGGAGTTCGTTTTAATTTAAGAGTTAGCTTTGGGATTAGGGTTTAGGGTTTGTTTTGGCGTTGGAGTTCGTTTTAAGTTAAGGTTTAGGATTAGGGTTAGGGCTTTGTTTTAGCGTTGGGGTTAGTTTTAAGGTTAAGGATCAGTTTTAAGGTTTGAGTTACTGTTAGGGTTAACTTTTGTTTCCGGTATACTAGGGCACACCGTTTTTTGAATTGCGTGTTGCTCCGTAAACTAAATTGGAGCATTTAAACAAATTTCTGCTTACTTACTGTCTTTTCCTCTTTTCCCTTTACATTTTCCTTCTTGTTGCCATTTCCTCCCACCCACAAAACCCCTAATTACCACCATTCCCCTAGTACAGGAATCCTCGTGTGTTGGATTGCCAAGTGGTTACACATATTAGATTCATGCCTTTGATTTTGCGCCAAGGAACATTTCAATGTCTCCCTTCTCGTCATTTATGCTAGGCAACTTAATCTCCTGGGAAAAACGCGTGGGTGCATCCCAAGACAGTGTCTGCCCTCTCATCTACTTCTTTCCTCTCCTTCTTGAGTGGGAGTCTGTCTCAATCTCGTACTCTGCGGCCGTTGCCGAAGTGAGTCAATCGGCTTTCAGTCGGGACGTCTCACCCGGTGAGCACCTCTTACGGCGCGTGCTTGAACGCATTCTATTCCGCCACGGAGCTGAAATCACCTGTTTGAGAAACCTCCTGTGGCTGGCACGACGCGAACTGAGGATGTGCGGCGGCGGCGGCGGCGGCGGTGGTTGCGGTCGCAACACACAATCACCTCTGCCCCCCCTTCGGCTTTTACCCGCATTGGCAACCCTCCTTCCACGCCTTATCTCGCTTCTGCCCGGAGGACCGCTCACTGATGACAGTGTTTTTCATGACAAGAACATGGAGGTAGGTCAGGAGGCGACAGAAAATTCAATCAATTTTTTACTGATATAGATCGGCTGCTCTCTAGCAGTACGACAGTGACGTTCGTAGTGTGATGAAATACCATTTTCAAATGCTCTACATTTAACCTTAAACAGCGACACATATCTAAACATAATACTACCTTATCGTGAACTTGTCGCATTTTTTTCAATAAAAGGCTAGTTGCAATCATGTTTACTAGTGGTGTAGACGTAATTCAACGGTGCATGAATTTTGAAGTATCAATCTCCAATTGAGACTAGCGCAGTAGCTTTGGACCTAGCAAGAGATCCTTCTGTCAGCTGAAGTACGGACAAAAAGACACCAAGCTTGGTACAAACACAACTCACACTTCGCAACTCTGTTTCCCAGATTTCACCCCCCGGTATCCTTCGCCCAACCTTTACCTTTTTCAGTCGGGTGTGTGTGGTATGCGTGGGCTGACTGCTCAACCTTGTCAACCACTAAGCCCAGCGTGATGTCGAAACTGGGGTATCCCTTCCCACGACAAGGCAATTACCTGCTCACTTCCGCAAATTCGGAATCTATCACGGAGTCCTAAGAATCGTGGCTCGAAACCTTGTCAACCTTTGGGATAAATCAGCCCTTACTTGTACTTGGCTCGGTGGTTTAAAGTATTGTACCTCTCCACGCGTGTACCATTTCCGGAGACCGAATACCAGAGGTCCAAGTGCCACTTCCATGTCTTGGCAGACCGTGTCGAGTCAGGCCTTGATTTGACCTCCCTTTGACGCCTTCAGCTAGACAACGGCGCCGGATTGAGGGCCGTATAACTGAGCTCCTGAGGCGGACGACACAAAACATACCCAAACCACCCCAGTCGTCCTTCTTGGGTGTCCTGAGATATCCTCGCAATATTGTCACAGCGAGTGCGGACTGTCTCATTTGCGACAAAGGATGTTCCTCATGCAGTGGTGGTCAACTACTTCCAGTTTTAGCTCATCTTTTACGCGCAAAGTTCAGAATTCACAACCGTAGAGAAGGACCGAACGGACGAATACACGGTACACACAGACAATCGTGGTGATCAAGATATCGCATCGGATCCATAGGCACTTTCTAGGGATTAGGAAAACCTGGTGAACAGCATCGATCGTGGAGACAATGGTGTTCTTTAAGCAGCGACTTATCCCCGAGGTATTTAAAATTGTCTACTTCTCCAATTTGACAGCCATTACCCCCCGGGGGTGCCTTATCCTGGCCAGGGATGGAACTCGATAACAATTTAGCCTTCCCAGCTTGTGTAGATACGCCGACCGAAGTAGCGATCTCGTTTACCCGTGACACCGAAAACTGTAGATCGCCAAAGCTCGATACTAGCAAGGCCGGGACACCATCTAGTTTCATTATTCGATACAGGGAATCACGATCCATTGAATCGAACGAACCGACAAATTATACAAAGCAGACGGCCGTTGGCTGTTGGTAGCTATGGCGGGATGCAAGAATGAGCCTGAGCGAATATAAGGTCCACAAATCAATGCCCAACGTGAAATCCATCTTGGTTGGGCCTCGTCTTAGAGTCACTCAGAGTTTGGAATCGCCTGAGGAAGACAATAGTGAAGATCTTCGCAGCAACGTCGATGAGGCTTATGTCTCGGTAGCTCTTGCGCCTTTTCTAATCTCGCTTCTCGAATACAGTTAAGAGGATGCCCGAGCTCCGATCATGAGTACCGTCCCCGTCTCTCCACGCTTGTTCAGTCAGCTCATAGAGCCAGGGCACCAGACTGTCGACACACGACTTGTAGATTTCAAAAGTAATACTGTCCTCTCCGGATTTTTTGTCGTTTCACAGCCTTTGTATGACCTCGGAGACTTCCTGCCTCAGAACGGGGCTGGTATGACGAAATGAGTTGGAGAGGGATAAAACTGTTTCGGATGACACCGAGGACGTGCTTGGTTCCTCATCAAAATTGAAAAGGTGCTCTAACGGCGCTCACGCCACCGTTTGATCTTGCCGTCATTCACTTTACGAAGGGAATCACTCAGTGTGGAATGTTTACCAATAACTTGGTGGATAATTAGGTAGAGTTTGCGAGTGTCACCAATGTTTGAGGCCTGCATTGCCTCTCATGTAGCAGAATCGAGGATCAGGCCGAAATAGTTCCGTGGCCTGTGTGACACTCTTGTATGTGAGGTTCAAATCGTTCTTATTGTAGCCTGGGCTCAGGGTTGTGTGTGGCATGCGGATACGGGTTGAGTATCTTTTGCCAGTCGCTGTATCAAGGCTTCTCGCCACAGAATGCGATAGGTGCTGCGCAAATCGCCGGCGCCACGCCCCACTGTGTTTGGCACGCTGTGGACGTCCTCGTTTGCGTGATTGAAGTACTGGAGCTGGACTACCTGCTGCAAGCTGAACTCAGTCTCGTAACAAGCGAAACGTGCATTGCTTGGGAACCAGTCAATGACCAGGTGGCCTACGTGCGATTGAGTGGTCAGTTAACGAACACCTCTCCCTTGTCTCCGGGTTCGCACCGATTTCAGCTGCCGGACAGTGCGAGAAAGAGACGTTTTACTCGCAGCTGAAAGTGTTAGTTGTGGCCAACTGCTGATTATCGCGGGCGATTGAAGTATCCTATCAACTAATCTGAGCCACACTACCTGCCATCTTGGCAGTTCTGGTGCTCTGGGCAATGCGTTTGGGTTGTCTTAGGCGGGCTTTTGAAATTGAGCCGCCATCTTTTCTGCTCTCCATTCCCATGTGAATCCTCGTGTATGTACGTCGATTGGCCTGTTTCACCCATTACATACTTGCATTTTAACACTATTTGTTTATTCGAACAACAAAAATGAGGTCATCAGCGCATGACGCTGGCACCATTTTGAAGGAAGTCCAAATCGATCGATATTTTGAGACGCATTCAAGGACGATTCTTCACGGTGAATGGAGGACCTTTTTGCTGAAATTTTTGGAATTTTACTTTCAAAATAAAGCGTAGCTCTCTCTCTTATAGGTCGTAATTCTCGCTTGGGCTACCACCAACTTAGTTATTTTCATAAGCATTTAATATCCGGTCATCTTCTCGGTAGATTATTTGTGTAATAAAGAAATTGGATACTGATAAGTAACATGCATTCTCTTTGTGCGGACGATGGTAAATAGAAAAAATTAGCGGAGACCAAAAATCGTGTCGCCTGGTAGCGTCGAGCTGTGGACCTCGCGAATCCATTGTCTTTTGAGCTTCGACCTCGCTCTCTCGCCCAAATATTCAGGCCAGCTTTCGAAGCCAGCCTAAAAAAGCTTGTTTGCGAAGGATTTACTCCAAGCTTGCGCATTGATTTCCTAGGAAATTAAAAAGGGCAATATCGCAACCTCCGTATTGCTCACTCACGAGGGCAGCCTTACAGGGAAAATATTCTGGCTGTGCCACTTTCCTCTACTACCTGTATTCTGCGCTGAGCAAGTCTTTGTTATTTACTAGAATTGCGGACGATAACAGGCTGTATTTGGATGATGCCGACAATATCTTTACCAGGTTACCCTCCCCTAGGTCGAACCTAAAACAAACGAAGGCGAGTTACAACGGGAGAAACACCCTACCATTTTGGTATTCCCAAGTGCCGTTAACGTGTGGATCCACTGGAATGGTATTTATTACGTTATTGAATCCACAACTAGGAGGATCTATAAAATATTTGTCACCATCCGTCACTATATTTGCAGGTAGAAGAGTAGGCGTAAGTGGGGTTCGACTGTTGTTAAAAATGTAACATGTTCTTTCTGACATCAGTATCAATATCAGTATATTTTAGGGAGATGTAGGTGAGTCACCTTTGAATTCCCTATTTGTACATGCGAGTTGTGGTATCAAAAAAATAGTATCTCGATATGTTGGCGAGGCCAACATAATGGAACATAGTTGAAAAAGAGTAGGCAGTGAAAAAAAACTCCCGGTGATATTTAGGAGAAAAAACTGTCGCCCTTGGGGGGGGGGGGGGGGTCCGACGGGGGGCATTGTGGAGGTCACATGAATCAGCCAGATGCTCCCTTGTTGATTGCAGAGTCCGTTGAGCGATTTCAAAGGCGGAAATATATGCCCAGATCATCCTCGGTCCATTGTGTTTCGAACCAAGGGAGAACGTTCATACACTGCATGGACTATGGCCGCCAGGTCCAGCTAATGCGAACACTCACGGTGTCACCAGGGTGTGCAAATAATTAAGCAGTGAAGACCTCGAGGACCCCAGCATGGGGATTATGGGAGAGTGCAAGACCTCGATCGAAAATTACAAACATAAAGAAATGTTTCTCAAATATAGCTAATAGTATCCTAAATACTTTGTTTTCTGACGTCACTCTTGTAGATTTCAGTTCGTGTTGTAGCTCTCACCATTATATTGATCTAACTTTCGCTTAAAAACCTCCAAGGAGTCCGACATAACAACATCCAGAGGAAGACTCTTCCAAGCTTCGACTACTCTTTTGGAGAATAAGTACTTCCGAGTGTCTAGCCTTGCTCCAGTCACACGTAATTTGAGAGGATGACCTCTCATTTCATTTTTGTTGCTAACTCGAAGAAATCACCTGGGACGAGACAACAATCCTAGACGCGTAGTATGCGGAATGTTAGTATCAGGTCTCCCTAGAGCTGTCTATAGCGCAAGGGAAAGAGATTGAGATTCGCAGCCGTGTTTCATAAGGCTGTGAGCCATATCCAAGGACAAGTTTTGTTGCTCGCCTTTGGACCTTTTCGAGGATGTTGATGTCCTTCGCCGTCCAGGGTCTCCAAGCTTGGATAGCGGACTCCAACTGTGGCCACACGAATGTTCCGAAGAATTTAGCGAAGCAATCGGTATTGAAGGCTGCAAAATCTCGTTTAACGAGGTACAGAATCGACATGGCTGACTTCGCTACCTTTGCGCAATGTAGGGAGGGTTTAAGCGAGGGCGTGATCCAGACTCCCAATTCCTTTTGGGCATCCACTTCTTTCAATGGAATGCCATTCAGACGGTAAACCGTACGGTTCGAAGGATTGCTTTTCCCAACTCGTATGATGTTGCACTTGCTCTCATTAAACGGCAAGAGCCAGTCATTTGACCATTTCTGGAGTCGATTTAAGTTTGCCTGCAAGTTCTCTTCGTCAGCCGCAGTTTGAATGACGCGCCAAAGTTTGAGATCATCGGCAAACATGGCAATATCGCAGTTCAGTTCGTTGGCACAATCGTTGATGGAGACAATGAACAAAATAGGGCCGAGAACAGAGCCTTGGGGAACACCACTCTCAACCTCAACCTTGGTCGACTGTTTGCTGTTAAAATTAAGTAGGATAGGTGTCGGAAAATTCCGAGTACTTTTGGAATACTTTCTGGTGAATGCATTTCGGTTTGGAACCCGCTTTTTGATGAATATTAATTGCAAGTGGTTTTAAGGCTAAAATACCCTTATTACATGCGTAGTAAGTTAATGGATATGCAGTGGCCAAACTATCTCGTAGGCGGCTAGAATCGCTTTTCACGTTAGTATTATTACCTCATTTCAGTTTTTTTCACGCCAACGTATACTCTCAACGTCAGTTAGTTGTAACTAACTATCAGAATGTGTTCTTTTACATGGTCTTAGCAAAATGGAGGTACTCATGAGATGGTCAGACCAACCCTAACTGCAACTCATATTTCCTTTCCGATTCAGTTTAATTCTACAGATCTGTAGGCGCTTAGCACTTGGGTAAGTCAAACTTATAGGGATCGTGATTAAGTTACGAACTCCCTTTTTTGGTGTACGCTATTTACTATACCCCCAACCCCTAGGTCCTTTCGACGACTTTGGATTTGATCTTCCTCGCGCTGAACCATCGTTGTCAGAATATCACTGGCAGCCGACCCGGTGCGTCCCAGTTGTACTTCGCGCCCAGGGAGAGCGTCACTATGGGCTGTCGTTTAATGGGTTCCCTTGTTAACCTACTGAACCACATAGAGGAGCTGCAGGTTTTGGATTCACTGCCCAGTCTGCTCACCCTCCTGGTCCGTTGTCAGGATCTCCTGCAAAAGCTGGCCAACGCGGATCAACTTATATGTTCGGCCGCGCTGAACACCGTCGCACAGTGCGCCGTCTCTCGTCTCACTGCTTCTCAAGTAAGTATCTGGATCTTTATGGGTATGAGGGCCGTTTCTACGCTCTGAAATCATAATAACTTAGGGGGTATGGTTTTTAGGAATGTCTTTCGTTGACTGATGGTGCACAAGCACTAGCAGAATGTCATGTGACTAATTTTGTTTTCTCCTTGAACACCTATCATCCATTTTTAATGTTCCCGATTGAAATCGGTGCCACCTGGGGTTGGGTATGGCTGGCTGATGATGGCTAATAAGCCAGAAATGCCCATTCCAGTCTCCCTTGTCCTTGTCAATAATGTTCATCTGCCTATTGTACTAGCCACCGTGTGGCTGCTGGTGGGGCTCGAGAGTGAGCCTCAAGGCAGAACGGGGCGAGTGAGTTCAGTTAGCGATCGGTGAGCATTCATCAAACAGAGTTACCATTCTCGATCTAAACTGGCAAAACAACGAGCACATGGCTCAATGGTTAGAGCATTGGACTTCTGCCCAACAGGTCGCGAGTTCGAGCCTCAGGTGGGGCACCACCTGGGGTTGGTATGACTGGCTGACGACGGCTAATAAGCCAGACATGGCCATTCCAGTCTCCCTCGTCTTTTTCGGTAGTCATGCTGTCAGTGTAATGTGTCCCCCAGCGCCGGAGACAAAGTTGAGGGGCGAGGTCGTGTGACCAGCCGATGGGGCACGAGAATATGGATCGCCCGTGTTTCAGGTGACCTTGCGTTAAATTCGGAGGAGTTAAAGTTAGAAGTATTAATGCTAGGGTTAAGATTAGAAGGGCTAGGGTTAAGAGTAAAACTAAGACAAAGGAATAGATATTCTCTTGAAATTTAACCCACAGGTGATCCACCTATCCATGTCTGACCGACGCGCCTCGATTTTTGCACCATCTGGAGTTGTGTATGACTGACTGATGACGGCTACTGAGCCAGAAATTGTCATTCCAATCTCCCTTGCGTTTGCCAGCAACCATTATCGACCAGCCTTTGTTCTGATTCTTGATCCGGCCGTCCCACCTCTCTGCAATTCTAACTTGGCCGACTTCGACCTGGTAGTTGATTGTCTGTTCGTGACCTCTGCCACCCATACGGAACTTGCTTGTTTCGGGAAGCCAATAGACCGGTGTGCGCCCGATAGGCGACGACAGGTGGCGAGGCACTGATGCAATTCAGTTCGATGAAGTACTTATGACTCATCTGCTAAACCCAGTGTTTGGACTATCTGCGTCATACCCGAGCGCATGCTTGTGTTTCCCGTCCCAGCTGGTTGTCAAGGTTATGGTTTGCTGTATGAAGGCAGAATAAGTCCGAAACAGACTGTATCGACCTGGCCGCATTTTCTATTATCCCTCCTCTACGTATTCATATGACAAGGATACTATACCATACTTCCGACAAAGGTACTAGCTAAAAGCCCAGGCATGCGTTTCGCCTATGTTTATGTTGCCGTATAAGGGATTTGGTTCCTCCCTGAGTCCCCCAACGTTCTCAATACAGTTTCTGGTGAAGGAACTCCATAGATTAAGGAAGGTAATAATTTCTGAAATTATTAAGTACAGGACATGGATTTGAGCGCCCTAGAATTACTTTTTAGGGTCAGACCCGAAAGTTCAATGGACATTTGGATCGAATACAATCAACTACTGTTGAATACCCACGTAATGCCTATTCTATAAACAAGTAGGGCTTCAAGTTGTATGAATTTTATATTAAAAAATATTAAACCGTACTCTGACATAGGTACCCTGTGGTTTCTTGAAGGAGCATATCAGCCCTTTTTTTGCAAACTGTTTGCTTATCAGTAGCGTGATTGCTCCCCAAAAGTTCAACTGTTCCTGACGAGTTTAACTGAAATGCTAATGCAAATGTGTACCAAGTTGCTGATTATCCGACTTCAAGCTAAAATAATGTTCGTCCCATCTGGTTCATGTAGAACCGCGTCCACCTTCCCCGTTACACTTTCACCTCTCCAATGTCATTTTTAGGCTTCAACACAGAAACCGTTATCCGCATCAGCTAAATCAGGAGCCCTAAAACATGCCGACCCAGTTCACTTACCCAAAAACTTTTTTATGGATCCTTTTGAGACGAGAAATGGCAGGAAGGAGTGGAAACGTCTGTCATCATCAAATGGTGGTGATCTGCTTCTGTCTTCGCCGCCGTCATTGATCCCCGAAATTGTTCCACGAATTGGCCTGCCCCCTTCCGCAAATCGAAGATTGTCTTCGAATTCGCCACCAAGAGACCACGGTTAGCTTTTTCTGCTCCTATTTATAGTGCCTCTCTCTCTCTCTCTCTCTCTCTCTCTTCTCTCTCTCTCGCTCGCTCGCTCTCTCTCTCAAGTATTCTGCAAACTTGTCTACAATTCATTGGCAGTCTTCGGCTGGTTCCCTAACTGTGATCCCACTTTCGCCGTTTTCTTGTATTTTCCTATCTCGTGCCAACATAAACATGATTGCACTGACTGAAACGACAATTTTTAATGCAATGAGTCCTATAGTTGGGCTTCTTCCTGGCTGAGGAGATCGTTAAACCCCAGCACATCGTCCTATTATATGCGACTATAATCTTTGCAGATTAGTGGACGATAAAGTGAATGTTTAAGAATAAAATCGGCTGCTATTAATCAACGTACTGGACTTCGGGTTCTGTTGCGTTTTCAGTTACGAACCGGGACTTTGGACACGTGGTCATGGGCATTTGGACGTTTTATTGTGCTTATAATTAATGAACACATAGTTGCTACTTATTCCGCTTCGGTAGGCTTATTTAAGTAGGTTAAACATTCACATTTTTGTCTGAAAAACGAACCCTTACGAGCACTCCCTGTTCGACGTGTTGTTCAGTCCAACTCGTAATCATACCAGCGGCTTTAAAACCGGACTTGCAATGAACAAACAATCGTGGGTCGACATGTATTGTCTCTAAGTATGTGGCAAATGACTGAATTTTATATTTGACGGTCACTTTCGAAGTTGATTGTTGAGAGTAACCGATCAGTTGGTTGGGCTGATTAAACTCAGTCAGTGTGCTTCCTTGGGGAATAAAATATTGCCATAAGTTCAATTGGTCTTTGCCCCATTTACGCTTGGCGTCCGCAATGGGAAATATAAGCAATAAAATTGCGGAAGCACGAAATTTACATTTTCTTGAGCCTGCGTGTTAATGAATGCCGCCGCTTTTATTCTTCCCGGCAAAATACTCAATTATTCCATCACCTTCGTATTACAGGTGGTGATTCATAGGATGTGGTGGAAGTAGTAATCAACCAGTGCAACCAGTGGAGGCCACTATAACACAGTGAGTCTCGGAATACCAAAATTCCTGCGGCGGCACTTATACGCTATCATTAATTGAATATTCCGCATCTCTAGATCCGCCTCGCTGGATGGCTATATATATATATATATATATATATATATATATATATATATATATGATAGTGTGTGGCTCACCGATCTGCTTAAGGAACATTTATGTTCCGTTGTGCCCTGGAACTCAGACTAGAGCCCTCACAGACGGTCGCATAGCGACGTGTAGCATATCGAATCCCAGGTGTGCCACACTTGGGATAGGAATGGCTGATTACGGCTAATAAGCTAGAAATGGCCATTCCGGTCTCCCTTGTCTTTGTCGGTTCCACATTATCAACATATGCTACACGTCGCTATGCGACCGCATGTGAGGGCTCTAATCTAAGTTTCAGGGCACAGCGGAACATAAATGTTCCTTAAGCAAATCGGTGAGCCACACACTATCATCATATTCCCGATCGCAACCGACAAAGCAATGATCCCGTGGCTCAATGGTAGAGCGTTCGAATCAAATACCAAAGGTCGCGGGTTCGAATCCCATGTGTGCCACACTTGGGATTGGGTATGACTGGCTGATGACGGCTTATAAGCTAGAAATGGCCATTCCGGTCTCCCTTGTCTTTGTCGGTTCCACATTATCAATATATATATATATATACTATATATATATATATATACATATATATATATATCTGCGGAGAGGCTGGTTGGTATCTTTATCTTCTACTTCATTAAAATCCTTTCACTTTTTTCCAGCGTAAGATCCGTAAACTGTAAATAAATAGCAAACTTTTACGATTTTCAAAATATCGAGCTCCCACTTTGCTGTTGATGTACCGCACCGTATTGTCTCAAGTGTTGCAATAGTGTTTTTCACTGGATGTCTTTGATGCTGGCCTTGCTTTTTATTAAAGCATTGGTGGCGGTGAATGTTGACCTTCTTTAGATGATCACTGTCAACTATCATGTTATTTCCCGCATGGCCTGCAGCACCCTACGTCAACTGCAGGATAATGTTGCCAAAGTTGGCCTACTAAGATCGACCGAAGACGGCCAGTTCGCCAACGAACTCTTTCACCCTCAGTCTGCCTATTCCTCTCTTTAGACGATTGGTTGCCCGTCTGGCGCTTGTGGACAAACATGGTAGGCAGTCTATTGCGTCCGCAGACATCCGATGGCCTAATCGATGGTAACATCTACTGGCAGCGTCGTCATCTACTTGGCCAAGCCCTCGAGGACTCCCTGCTTCCGCTGGGCGCTCGTCTCCCCCAAACGTCTATCTTCACCCTGCCCACACCCCTTCTTCTCGTCACTCAACCCACGGGCACTGGACTGGAAAGAACCCTTCGCCTATTGCGCCTCTTCCTGCCTGATCGTGTGGACCGTGTTCACGACGGCAGTAGGAAAAGGCGGGAGGACAACAGTCGTCGCATTCTTTGGGGTTTTCTGGAGTTGGTAGTCTCGCACGCGGACACCGTCTCCTCGTCCGCCCCCCTCCTTGTTGCCAGTGGGCAGAGAAGAAGCAGCAGCTAAGTCATCGACCGAAGGTAGACACGCATATTGGCTGCACCCTTTTTGCGCTGACTCTCTTCGCACCTGCATGCGAATCTTGCTCCCCTTCGTCTAACTAAGATTCCCCGTCTCTTCCAGGGAACTTAAGGTTAAGATTAGGATTACGTTTGAGTTAGGGTTAGGACACGATAATATTCACTTTCCGCGAATTTAGTGCTAGGCCACCTTGATTACGGGGGCATATAAGCAATTCCGATCGATAAAACTCTTCTATGGGTCCCAGAACGTCATGGAAGTTGTTGAAATTCACCAACTGATACATCAAATTGCCAGCGTTAGTCCATTATCTGCTCCCCTAATTGGCAGATTCAAGTCCAATAGTACCACGGCCTCGGTATCCACTGCCCCCGTGACTCATCAGACAGCGGTGGCTTAGGGCTTTTTCTCTGTGATTTGTGGATTTTTTAGCCGACGCCCAACAATGCCATCTATATACTCAAGGTCATGCAAGGTCGCAGTGAGCCGTTTCAGACTCGCTGACCTACAGACACTTGACCGACTTCCACTCACACGCGCACGTGCGTCCTGACGGTCATGGGCACCAAACTGCAATTTGAACATCCTTCCCCTCGGTCGATGCCACTCGGGTAATGCAGCACACACCCATTGGACAAAACTTGACTTACTTATAGACCTATTTAATCAGCTACCACCACTGTTTCATTCTCTCTCAGACGTTGTTGGTTGCAGTGAACACTAGCCCTGGCTTCGTCAGTTGACACTGGTGTCTGGGACAGCAGTTCGGCTTTCTGTGCACAATAAATCCCACATTCTGGTGCCTATGACTTGGGGTTTGGCCTGATGATTGTAGTGCTCCGAGTATAACCGCTGCTCAGACGCTACAATTTAAGTTAATTTTATCATCAACCCTTTCTGTACAGTGGTTTAGGTCCTGAAATTGTGTCCCGCGGTGCTTTGAGCCCTATTTGATGTCCAACAGCATTTGCCATGTCATGGTATCACTGCGACTCAAGTTCATCACGTCTAGACGCGACGAGTAGTCCTCAACTAGGTTTGTAGACAGGCTCTGTCTTCTCGGCTTTCATGTCTTCCCGACCCAGTTGATCAGGAAACCTCAAACCAACGGCTCTTATGCAGGAGTGGCCATGTAACTTCTCTGCTTTTTCCCCCTGCAGATAAATTACATTCCGAAAAAGCAAACAGGTCAGCAACGACAGTCTCATTCCTTCCAGGTTAACACACCATTCTCAACCTACTTTACCCGGGGACATCCAGTAAAATGCTGATCGGTCCAAATTAAACCGCAGATATTTCAACGTTTTTCGCCACAAGGTCTTGTTATATTTTTGACCTGGTGTCGAAACTCTATCATTGACCGCCTAGCTTTGTTCCAACTTTGTCCTGTGGTCTGGCATATTTTCGTTGGCGTCTGTGTTTGCAACTGCCTGCGTAGAAATGCATGTAGGGCTTTTTGATCGGGTTGCAGTTGTGCTTCGGTCAGTTTTTTTTATCCGGCGCTCTGGGCGACAGATAGCTTCGAAATCCTACGCGATCACGGTGTGCTTTTGACCATCGGAGACGAAATCAGGCTAATTAACCTGGTGCAGGAAGGCTGCCTTAGAAAAATGATCTACGATATCATCCCACATCCCGTCTCAACGAAGAGCACTTTTGACTGGTATTTGTGTACTCATAGCGTCCCTTCTTATTACTCTACACACAAGTCCCGTCGACATCGATCTCGTCCGCCCAGCTGCCTGCCCTGTCGCTAGGGACGCCAGCGCCGCAGCCCCTATTTCCTCTTGTCCGCGTGGTGATTGGTCTGCTGGCCGGCCTTGAAGTTTCCTGGGCCTCCTCCCTTGCGCCGAAGATTCCCTTTCGTGGACTGCCCTCCCTGACTTCCTCGGATCCAAACGACCCCACCAGTCCGGTGCAGGTGGCTCTCGGTGTCTTCCCCCTTGTGGGTCTTCCTGAAGTTTCCAGAGAGCGTGTGAACAAGGTGAGTACCTGTGCATACTTTATATGTGGTACGCCTAAGTAATACTTTCTACTCGAAAACGCCTTTCAGAACTTTTATGAGATTGGCCAGCTACCGCTTTCTTTGCTGGCTGTTTCCCGCGTTTTTTTGCCCGGGTCTTGCTTCATTCACTATTCTTTGCCGCCCTTATGGGGCTGCTGCATCTACGTGCTCTACCTACTGGGTAGGCGTAGTGATTACAAGGACGGCTGGCTTCAGTAAGCTGCCGCTCGACCGAACACGTGGTCAAATCTTGTTGTTGGCGGACGCATGCCCGCGTCGCATGTGTTCGCTGTAACAGCAGCTGGCGGCTTTGTGGTGGTGGTGGCGGCGGCGGCTTCGGTAACGCTCGCAAACATGTCTCATGTTTGCCTGCTCCCGCCAGCCAGCCAACTGATCACCCACACCATGCGTGCGTGCGTTAGTTCATCTTTTTCCTATGCTCGGGGGATATGGCCTATTCAACGACAGCATAGCGCAATCAGTGTGTGTGTGTGTCCGTGGGATCCGAGCTCCCTAAATGGGCCACGTGGTAGATGCGTTGGACCAACACGGGGGCCACATCAGGGCACGGCATGCGTTATTCAGGGTTGCGCTCCGCTAACAAATGCCGAACATGGGAGGTGTGGTGGCACGCCTAGGGGCGGCTAGGACTTAGGGGACCCGGCCGCGCCAGCCACCTGCGTCCGCTCCCGCCTCCGGTCTTCATGACTCTGTCTTGACACCGGGCTCAGGTGGGGGAGGAGGAGAGAGTGCGGTAGATGCAGCGCAAGTCTACTATCACTTTAAACTAAATCACGCGCAAGTCGCCGTCCCTGCTCCACTTTCCCATAGAGCATACGGTGGACATCGTCGGATTACGACGGTCGAACTGTCGGGATCCGAGCCAGGTGTGGTGGTACACCCAGGGGCGACTCCGGCCGCGCCAACCGCATGTGCCCTCTCCTATCTCCGGTCCTGTCGACTCTGTCATGACACTGGGCTCAGGTGAGGGAGGAAGAGAGAGTGCGGTAGATGCAGCACAAGTCTACTATCACTCAAAACTAATTTGCGCATAAGTCACTGTCCCTGCACCACCCTTCTGTGGAGCATACGGTGGACATCGTCGGACTACGCGCGCGCCCGGCCCACTCCCCTGCATTCGTCTCGCTGACCCGACCCCTTCCCCGTACTGGTGGGGATGATATTCGAGGGGGGGGGGGGGGGTTGCTGAAGCCTTCGCTCATTGCCGTTTGTTGCACTCGCTCATTGCTCGTACCAACTGCTCTCTAAACGTGTTATTCTTCACCTCAAGATACGTTTACCCTAACTGGCTCTCCACATTTTCGCATTTTCATACCGCCCACACATTGCAGCTTTTAGGCGGTACAGTTTCCGACAGAGACTGTGAAATATTCTGCACTATCTGTTTCAGTGAAGAAAAGGTGTCCATGCTCCTTTCAATTTTTTCGGTGTGCTTTCAGTGGCGAGACTGCGTGGTACATCTCTCCGCTGCAGGGTCATGGCACCGGTCTCTAACCTTGAACCAGGGATTAAAGGCTATCTAGACGGCAAGTCTGCTGAGGCGGCTTGTGACGGGAACTGTGCGCCGTCGCGAAGGTGATTTCCAAACTCGCTGCTGATGGACCGTCCTTTGTTTTTAGTTATCTGGGCTTTCGTAAGGATTCCCTGTATGGTCGCCTAAAAACGACACGGGAAAAGGAACCGACCACATCACATGTGACTGCGCTAAATACCGAGGGTTAGGAGGTGAAGGTCAGTGTTGCGATCGCTAGCCTTCCGACCCAGCACCTACATCGCCCTGGGGATCATGTGATCCTGGCTCTCGTGCGCCCTGGACATACACTTATGGAGCACCTCTAGGGCAGCCAATCACAGACGCCGACAAACTGAGCAATTGCCTCATCCAAGCTGACACTGACAGGCTCTCAAATGACGCTTTCTGATAAACGCCCACATCATCCCCTAACGGACACACACGCGCGCGCATGCTCGTAGCTTGATGCGCGTCGGATGCGCTGATCATTACGGAGCTTCTGTACAGAACACACAACCATGACTTGTGTCTTTCCCCTTTCTCCTCTAAGACGGGATGGGGCGGTGATTATTGTGGCTTTCGGAGCACGCTCAATTCTCGACCTGATGTATTTCCATTTGTCGGCAAAAAAAAATACTAGTTGCTTCTCATCTGGCAAGCGTGTGCTTGGCCTTGATGCGTGGTTGTTCCACTGGCTTGCTGGTGGATGCCAGCCCGCCTTCATTCATATGAACCTAGTCTTGTTATGTGAAAACGTGAGCGGTACATGGTGCGAGCATGGGCTCTGTGCCCCGCAGGTCAATATCCCTGTAATCAAGTTCACGAGTAAGTCACCACTGCTCTCCAGAACAGTGATAGTTATCGTTGAATGTGAGAACTGGCCAATGTATCTCTCAAAATCATGCTTATTTTCTTGCCCTTTCCCACCAGTTGCTTGTAGACTTTTCGCACCGTCGGGCGGATCCCAGCAGCCCCCTCTACCGAGCAACTTCATTTCTCCTGTCCCTTATCCTGCCCATCTGTCACTTTGGCGATGTGCGTCAAGCTGCAGACATGCTGGCGGCTTCTACCACCAGCAAAGGAGGTGAGGACTGCGATGGAAGCCCGTCGGTGCAACCTTTGCCTCCCCTCGACTGCCTCCTCTCACGACTTACGCCGCGCGAATTGGCTGCTAGCCTGTCTGATATTCGACGCAACCTGCGTCTTCGGGCCGGCTTCGATTGGTTTCACCGCACGTCGCCGGCGCGCAACACGGCCCCGCCGCCCAATCCACCACCCTTCATCACTCCGGGTCTGCTCATTGCGTTGGGGCAATCGCATCTCATGGAGACGCCGGGCATACCGGACGCTTTTGGTGGTCTTTTACGCAGTATGCTGCTCTGCCAGTTCCGTGCGCCCACTGTCTCTGCACGTATCGCGGCCATCTTTGACAGAAGAGAGTGTGATATAATTTCTGGTAGCAGTGGTGCACCTGGCGCCAATGGTTCTGTCAACGAGGTAGCGCAGGAGGGAGACCCTTCGGCGGAGCCTTTGGCCGAGGGACTGGAAGAGATTGATGTCGATGGGGAGATGATGATTGTAATTGATAGTTGACGTGTTTTGCATTTTTTCATTCTATAAATATATATAGACATGTATTCATACTTTTGCTACTTCAGGCCTTCTCTTTATCCTGCCACTATCCGCTAACCTAATCTGGGCCTCTGTTAATTGATAATCTGTTGTGTACGGTAGATTCCCTATCTCATGTTTGTGTTTCCAGACACTGTCTCGCATCTCCGGTCTTCTTGACTGTCTTGACACCGGGCCCAGTCGGGGGGAGTGGAACAGATAGTGAGGTAGATGTGTTGCAAGCCTATTCTCCCTGTAATCCAGCGCAAGTCACCGCCCCTGCAACAGTCTGTTGTGGAGCATACGGTGGACATCGAGGAAATCAACGGTTGATCTGTCGTGTTTCCGGTCCCAGCTGCTGGTCAGGACTATGCTTGACTGAATGAGGGCAAATAAGCCCTAAACTTCTCTATATCAAGTTGCTTTACTAGTGCATATACCTCATTTCATAAGGCCTGTGGCCTACTGATGCTCGTTAATGACCGTGAAACAGCTGCCTGTGTTTGTCCTGTTGCACTCTTAGCATGCCATGTACGATTACTGACATTTGTCCTGTAGCACAACGTTCTTTGTCGCCAGTAGTAAGCTGGCGGTCCTACAGAGTGGGATCGAACAACATCATAAGGACAACAGTGTGTGTGATGCGCTAACCGGACCTGGGTGGTGCACTTCCTGGGGTTGGGTACGGCTGACTGATGACAGCTAATAAACTATAAGTGACCATTCCAGTCTCCCTTGTCTTTGTCGGCAATGTATGTATATATATATATATATATATATATATATATATATATATATATGATAGTGTGTGGCTCACCGATCTGCTTAAGGAACATTTATGTTCCTTTGTGCCCTGGAACTCAGACTAGAGTGCTCACAGGCAGTCGCATAGCGACGTGTAGCATATGTTGATAATGTGTGTATATATATATATATATATCAAGGAAATAATTTCTGAAATTATTAAGTGCAGGACATGGAGTCAGATGATTCGGACATGACTTTTTAGGGTCAGGCCCGAAATTTCAATGAACATTTGGGTCGAAGACAATCAACCACTGTGGAATAACCACGTAATGTCCATTCTACAAACAAGTAGTACTACAAGTAGTATGAATCGTATTTGGCACATATATTATATATATATATATATATATATATATAATGTTGAACAACTGAAGTGGTATAATGAAATAAGAAAGCTCGTTAGAATAGTTTTACGCGTAAATTTTCAACTGTTCTCTTCTTCAACCTACTACTTTTGGTGAAACCTGTCTGCGCTTCGGTTAAAGGATAATTTGAGAGGCTGGTCGGTTTTCTCAGTCTAGACAGTTCTCCCGTGCTTGCTATGAACAACATTTACTATTCAGATTAAGGGGAATTGGTTTGTCAAGAGGAAGTCTAGCTCTGCAGCTCTTTTATCCTCTTAGGTTGCATACTCTTAGCTGCAGGACCATTGGCGATGCGATCGGACGATCTGGTACTTTTGCACAAAATCGGACGGTGTCCTCGTAACGGTCTACTTGAGCTGTACAGACTTTCTGAGGATGGGCCTTATAAATAACTTTGTGATCTCGCACAAGCACTGCCAACGAAAACGTTTGCTGCTGTTCTGACCATGTGGTTTAATGTGGTCAAAATTAGTAATATGCTTGATTGTAATGGCCTGGAGAAAAAGGTTAGTAGATCTTCTCATTCGAGTTCCAGGGAGAAATGTCGGGCTGGTACTTGAGCGGCTCTGCCAGCTTTCTTCCCATTCATTCGTGAACAACCTCTGATTGTTCAATTTGTCCATTTCTGATGAAGAGTTAGTCACCAATGACGAGAACTGCTGAGGATGAACCCATCACGCCATTTATGTCTAGAAAAGACATCCGAGACCCTATCCCGTTCCTGGTTTTAGGTTTCCACCCAGAATGTGAAGAGATAGTCTATGTACCTTCATGTGAGTCGCTGAGGGCTTTTCTTTTCCATGAGCTTGTACTTTTCAATGGGTCTGGATTTGACACATCGGCTGTGGTTACCGACGATGTCCACCATGAGCCCGAAACCTGGGTGGGCGCAGCTACGGTGATTCCGGCTGCACTATTACGAATGCTTATTTTCGAATGAAAATGCTGTTCACTAACTCGAGTTGCTTGAGAGCTACACTCATATCGTAGACGCCCGAATCGACACATTCAAAAACCAATACAACCCCCATCTCAGTGGAAATCTGGACTTAGTTTCAGACTTTCGATAGTTGTGGTTGGGTTCTGAATGGCTGTCGATTGCAGGTAAGCGGAGTGTTTTCTCCCGCCAGGCAAATCCGGCTGCTATTCTAGTGTGCCTATCCTTATCTTCGCCCTTACCTTAACACGAATCTTATCTTTAGGTTTTCCATAGAATTTAGCGCAAATTAATCTGCGTACGGGACTCGGTATTCTGCCCTGCCATGGGGGCCACATCATCTATCGTAACCGACTATTCTAGCGGGCTCCGACTGCGCCGGCATTACCTATCACTCAGTTGTGTATTTTAACTCAATTTTTTACTGTAGACCATGTTTCATAGGCAACATCACTTGTTCACACAAATTCAGCAACGTTATCCTAGAGTTTATGTGAGTCAACTGAGAATATTGCTGAAACTTATCGTACAACACATATGACACATTCGAGATCTTTACTACAACTCTTTTCTAGTGTTTTGTGCCACACAATTAGAATCAAATTGTTATTATGCTGCAGCTATAAGATGGAATGTAATAGAAGCTTACGTAAAACTCATGCAGCCACTGAAACAACTAATATGTTAACCAAATGTTTAGACCAGAGCTAAGGGAGAAGGTATTGCTCTGAATATGACCGACTTGGCAGAAACCGTCACATTAATTGATAATTCGAATACCGAGAGTTTATAGGGCCGATGGCATCAGACCCTGCTACGGCGAGTGTGCGGTCTCAGCTATTATTACTATGTCAGACCTCTCCGTAAGCCCTACTACTACTAAGTCAAGGTCATTCACGTTCTCTGAGGGCAGTTTCCGGCGTGCTGACCTTAGTGTAGTCTGACACACACGACAGTTAGACCGTCGTAGTCCGACGATGTTCACCGTATGCTCCATGGGAAAGTGGAGCAGGGACGGTGACTTGCGCGTGATTTAGTTTAAAGTAATAGTAGACTTGCGCTGCATCTACCGCACTCTCTCCTCCTCCCCCACCTGAGACCGGTGTCAAGACAGAGTCAAGAAGACCGGAGGCGGGAGAGGACGCAGGTGGCTGGCGCGGCTGGAGCCGCCCCTCGGTGTAGTTTGGAAGACTGAAACACGCACACAGGCGCGCCTTCAGGCGTCCGCGTCCTACTTGAAGACCCCCAGAAAACATCATCCACTGGGTACCGCAAAGAACATCTCTTGACAGACGTCGTCGTGACCTACAGTAGCGGACATTACTCCTGAAAATACCCAAGTAAACGAAAATCACTAATTAATTGGAAACCATGCAAACTAAAGATGGACGAATTTCATTTAAATGAAAACTCAGAACAAATTACAAACATTATTTCGTTAACGAGGTATAACTATTTTCTTAGGAAAAGCAAAAAAGCCGAGAACGCGAAGACGCATATAAAAAGGATGAATTGAAGTTTAAAGATATAAACACAACCTATCCATGCAAAGAACTGAGTAAATATGTCGACATTATACATTTTAACTCTATGTACATTTAAATGAAGCATCCTCCGTGAATTAGTTTTTGCGTGAAGTATGATACATACATGAGTGTGTAATGTACTACCCTAGTGTTGCAGAATGCTTCACGAGAGTGGAATGAAATATTTTGATTTCGTTTTTCGGGATGTGGTTAATTAGGCAAACAGGATTTCGCCCATGGAACCGTCGCGCAAATAAAGTTTCTACAGGATAACATGCTGAGAAACTTGTGCATGACTAATCTATTTGAGTAGAATTAGCAGATACTGTCGTAAGCATATCAGTTTCTCCAGGAAAACATAACTATGTTCTAAAGTTCTTGTCTATTGAAACCTTACAGGTAGGTTCGTGACCATTTGGGTCACGCCTTTGACTTGCCAAACCGGAAATCTCGTTGTCGACATAAACGGAACGTCAACAACGAAGGCCTGATTTGCATATGCTTTTACCCAATCAAAAAAACGTTGTGAAAGAAGTTACCATTTTAAAAGCACTTTTCTATGCTATTTCGCTGAGGGATGTCCACGTACTTTAAGTCTGAAGTACATATAAAGCCATCTGAAACTATAAACTACAAAATGGAATTTGGTATGGCTGGCTGATGACGGCCAATCAGTCAAGAAATGGCCATCCCAGTCTCCCTTGGCTTTGTTGGTAATGGCCTACTGCTCATTTCATACTAGTCGCTGCGCGACTGCTGGCGGCGCTTGAGATTGAGTCCCGAAGGTACAACGGGACTCCGTGACGCGATCCGTGGGCTTCAAATTACCACTTGTCTTTGACGGTAGTGCTTTTCTGTTTACAGTTCCGGGATTCGACCGAGTATATTGTCGAAAATTACGGTACATTCGGGGCTCTGATTTCAAAGGTTTTATCGTTTTTGTGCAGTAAAATATACTAACCTCGATATTAACCGATGACTACGTGATGGAGTGTACGGAAAGGCCGGGCAAGACTAATGTGCCAACTTAAGCAGCTGTTATCTTGACCGGAGGAAACGCTAAGTATTTTCGCATTAGCAAAGGGAGATAACAACATCCTACATCAAACTACTAATGCAACAACTGCGATGCCGGCTGTTTTCCTGATGCGTTAGGGTCAATCCCGTGGTGCTTCCATGCGTGCTAACCTGATATACTGAAGCAGGGGCACAGATGACCATGTCTCAATTGAACAGGCCACGCCTTGACCACTGTGAAACAGACCGCCGCCCCTCGGATAAAGCAACACGATAATTCGACTGTCGACCATGTCCACCGTGTTCCTCACAGCATTTTAGCACAGGGACGGTGACATGCGCGTGATTTACTTAGCTGGCGTGACCTAACTATGAAACACCTACCAAATCTGGAATGAGCTTCCCGAAGAAACACGCTCACTCAATAAAGTACCGGCGCGAACTCGGTCGGGTTAGGATCATGGAGTAGAGGAAACGGCAGTAGGTGTTCAAATTTATGACTGGCTAAATGAAGGCAGAATAAGCCCGAAACGGTTCTGTGTCGATCCCAACGCATTCTATGGTGGCTGCCATCTCTAAGTTTAAAAGCCTCTGACTCTAAAAATTACCTCTCTCTATCTCGCTCTGTATCTCCCTCAGACATACATTACCCATTTCCTTAGGTACACTGGCCCCTCGAACAACTGTTGGTGTGTGAGCAAATATCCCCCGGTTCCATGCACAATGGAACTATCGTCGCAACTTCAATTGTAGGGAAACCTAGGCGTTACGGACAACAGGTTCTGTCCGGAATAGGATAAGAGATTGGTAAAATTTAGCAGCCGGACCATTGCATGCCAAGGCCCCCCAACAGCGGTGACCCAGGGCTGAGAGAGTTGGTGAGCTATCATAGCATCTTCAACGAGGTCCTCTCTGAGTCGGCTTTGAATATGATTGGCTGGTTTGGACAGCCGTGCTTGGCCGAGAACCAGTCTGCAACTGGTGTGCACGTACAAGTAAACGTGAGAGTCGCAGCGGGCAGCCTTATTCAGATGTCGTATATTATTTTGCTACTCGTGTGTGGCGCATGAAGTTCACCGTTATTCAAACCGCCACAAGTGTGCGATCGGTCGGGTAATACAGAGCATCCAAGTTCTCAGCAGTTTACCATAAACGGTAACTGACACACCAGCGATTTCCTGCAAAACCTCACCGATATAAGTCTCAAGACAGTAGTCTGGTTCAACTGCAGCCCCCGAACATCATGAAGCAAAGGGGGTATAAAACAGGCCTGTCTCTGCGAATAGGCCAGTTTTTAGTCAACTTGATCCTGCATTGCCACTGGAACACACAGTGGTCCTGGGATCAAAGAGTGAGATTGGTTGTGTACAAGTCCCCCTTAACTTTAATCCAATTCACCCGTGAGTCTCTGCTGCCTCACCAAGCAACAGTCACCTGAACTGATTTTTATCAGCTGAGGCTGCCGAATCAAGGATGGCACCGCCTCCTCCCCCATCAAGAACACCGTGCACATTTTTGCGTTACATGCAAGCACCGAGCTCGGACTAAGTCTCGCAGCGGCTGAATCTTCTTCACCTGATTACGCCAGAATTAACCGTGAGATAATCCGCAGCCCGACAGTTGATCGTCGTTTCTAACTATGCTCACCGTTTGCCCCGCCGCGTGGTAGACGCAATGACGTTAGCTTGTGCGGGACTGCGCTTGTAGCGATACTAGACTTGCAATGCAAATACCACACTCTCACCTCCCTCCCTCACCCACCGGGACGTGGTATCAAGACGGAGGCAGGAATAGCGGAGGCGCGATAGGGCGCATTATCTAGCAAGGCTAAACAACCTCTCTATCCCTGCCACACGGGCCTGGCCCGTGACCAATGGAGCAGATTTTCATACAAAAAAACCAAGGGGCGGTTCGGATCCCAAATGACTTGGAGTGTCATAAAGGCATGATTACGAAGCAGGCATTGCAGCCTGAATGCCCATTCCGAGCTGTGCCTTCAGGTGGCAATCTGCCATGCCAGCCACGGCGTTCAGTCCATCCTGATAAAGTTTAAGCGCGTCCGTGTGTTCCTAGTGATCAATTTTCGCCGAGACAGGTGACCTCTCTCTCTCTCTCTCACTTCCCATTCCCAGACATCAGTCCACCGTCTGAGCCGGTCAGTTGTCTGATTCGGAGATTGAACGCATTGACTGAGAGAGTTAGAGACAGCCAGTCCCAAATGCACGACCTAATCCCCACACAAGAAGAAAGCGGTGGGCGGCTTGGATATCAAATGTGCAAGAGAGGCCACAGAAGCACTACACACAAACCCAGCCGGGGTTGACCGTGAGGTCTGAGTTACTCCAGCAGTCGGCGACCTTCCAAGCCATGGCTTTTAGCCTCAAGCGCATTGGCCGGGTGCTGTTGACCACATTCTCGCGCGCGCAAGCACAATGTCCCAGCCGGTCAGTCGGCTGATAAAAGTGTTCAAAAGTGAAGGAAGGAAGTGAAGTGAAGGAACGTGAAACTAGTGGGATCGTCATGTGACTCACGGTTTGATAAAAGTATACCTGCTGCTGTCGTATAAAAATCAGCAATTGGGCATATCGTAACTTAAACTAGTGGTTCTTCGAGTAGGAAATTTGTAACGAGGCATGTCAGTAAGTTTGAAAACTGATTATTTGACGTTGCTATTAAATGTTGAATATTTTTGTTTATGTAAGGAAGCTGTTCCACAAATTTCCCTTATCTAAATCATTTTACGCTTAAAAACGAAGTTAAATATTGCTTTATTATTATTTTTTTGAAGAAGCAAAATTTGGATATTGGTATAATGATGACAGATTAGTTCTTAAATGGCAATACGGCATAGCTGACTGTTGGGAATATAGATGCTGGTTTTTGCTCTAACGGTAATTCATAGCAGACAATATCCAATCGATTTGCAAAATTTTGTCCTGGTAAGTTTGACCTCAAGAAAGGGCCATGCGGTTGGGCAGAATCCAAGGTCGATAATCACGATCCGAAAGTCACCGTCCAGTCAGACTTACCTCAAAGTGCACATGAATTCTTGCAATTAAGAATTATCAAAACACATCGCTGAAGTAGGTATAGTGAAAAATTTGGATATGTGGTAACACAGCAACAGAATGTTAAGCAGAAACAGCAACATTTGGAAGCCTGTCTAACCTTGCTTTCTCGTCATAAAAATAATTCATTGCTGAATGATACTTTCAAAATAATGCGTATTCCGCTCTCTCTCTCTCTCTCTCTCTCTCTCGCGCGCAATATTCACCAAAAGAAGCTGCTAGTGAGTGTTGATAGTCCGGCGCAGGTCTTATTCGTTATGATTTCATGAAACCTGGCTACTCGATCATGACAAAAGTGTACTACAATCAGCTGAGCCAAATGATCCAAAAACCTACAGACTCTAGAATGTTTGCGTGGGTAATCGTTCGTATTTTAGCTTCATGAGATGGCCGCTGCACTGTATTGCAATAGCCTCAGTAATGCGTGGAAACGGAACATTTCGCTCCATTCAAGGACCGTAGCTTGCCACCTCAAATCGATCTTTCATAAGACAGCTCAGACAGAAGTGATTGCGTTTACCTGATTGATTGGGGAAGAGGATTCACGTCTCTACTGGCCATCACGTGAGCCGACTGCCTCGAACAAGAGCAGCGAACTAAGCAGCACACGTGGGAACAGACTGCCACAAGTACGAAACAAATGTTTTCGCAAACATTAGCTCATTAGAGGGGCCACATCTTCTGTTCTCTTCCTCTTGACTGCAGTCTTCGAAGAACTTTGCGTTATATTGGAGGCGAAACTGTTGGCTCCAAATCCTCCTACCGAGTAGGCCCGACCAATAGCATTTGCGACGGCATGGTTCCCAGCGTCAGGGATGGACCCGTATGGGTGGCCATGGTCACAAACAGGTAACCAACGTAGCCGGCGCCAACCTGCCTGTTTGTGACCTTTGACCCACCCACCCCCCGCAGTTGGAGCATGTTTACTTCAGGAGCCAATAAATAAATAAGTGTGCAATTTGCAACGACATAGCATGACAGGTGGCGAAACACTGATGAACCTCGGTTCGAAGAAGCGCTTAAGACTCAGCTGTGTCATGTTCGAGCGCATGTTTGTTTTTCTGGTCCCAGTTAGTGGTTAGGGTGTTGCTCGACTGAATGAAGGCAGAATAAGCTCGAAAGTTGACCGAAAAACCTGCTATATTCCCTCTCCTTCTCCCTTCAACCAGTAAATGGAACTGTTGAAAACCTGCCTCATAATGGATGTCCTTTGTACCTGTTGACGGTAACATTAAAAACGCGTAAACATGAACTTTGTGGGGTTTGTGTGAGATACTCGATCAACAATTACTAGGAAGGACTGACGGAAAACTACCCTGTCAGATTTTAATATTTAAAAAGTGTTAAATGTGATGGTGCAACGTGCTGGGGATCTAGTGATGACGATGTGCTGTTTTTCTGCTACTTCTTGTTAACTGCGGCTACCTCACTTGGACGATGGCGGACAGATAGCTGTAACGGAGACTTCACCAGTATGCACAGGTAATTTTCACTCATCATATCGCGCGACTTGATAAAGGAAGACTGGAACACTTTCAGCACTTTGCTGAAGAGAATCAATCACTCCAGATGTCCACGCAAAGGAGAGGAATGGCCGATTTCTGGACATGGATAAATGTATGTCCTGGAGTCACCCTTGAAAGAAGGAATACAATTTGGGAACGCTTCTTCTTAAGCAGTGGTCGAGAAGTTCCACTGCAGTACAACTAACAGCATGGAGTTTGAAAAAGGGAAGTTTCCAGACTCCAGGAGAGCTATGAACCAAGTGTACCTCGGAACTCACTGAGTATCCGAGGCTCACTTACGGCTATACGGACTAGGTGGTGCATATCATGAATTGATGGAAAATTCCTACGGACTCCTTTTCACACGCAGACAGCTGCCCCACGTCGCCCTTGGTTTTTCTACGTTAAATAGACGACCTTTTTGCAAAGCAAGGCGTAATTTAGTCTGGGGATTCCTTTTATAACCTCGAAAATTACCTTTTTTTCGAAATAGAGCGTTGGCGAAATTCAATCAGACGAAAACATCAGCCCCCTTTCCTTTCATTCAAGTAATTTTCACCCAAAGAACCAATTGTCTTCCTCTGATTTCTCCTTCTTCTTCGTCTTCTTATGCCCTCTTCCTCCTTCTGAGTCCGAGAATAAGTGACAGAACGCCGTATCTCATTCATTAGCGGAGTATCAGTTCTACTCGAATGACCGGTCTTCTTAACCTGAAGCTTCCTACACCATCCCACCAAAGCAACTGCATTCACAGGTCTCCGAGTACGTTCTGATGCATAGTCCGGAACGTACTATGAAAGCCGTCCTTACATCCAGATCGCGCAGGGCTATTGGTGGCAAAATAGCCCCTGAATGGGTACTAGCTGTGTCCATCCTTCCCCGAGGAACTTGATTCTGAATCCGTCGTGTTAACTGATGAAATCAATATGCATAGAATGCTATCAAAGGTGCTGACGATGGAAAGATATTTCCGGAAAGTATTGATAAACTGAGTGCCGGATCAAGCAAGCTGCTGTTGAAATTTATTGTATTCATAAATGTAGCCTTGCACATGAAGAGAGTATGATAATATTTTCGAAGGCAGCAGTAAAGTATTAATTTGATTCTGTTAAAAATGAAGACGAACAGATATATATCGACTACTTGGCATTTAAAATCTGCCTTCTATTTCAGTACTGAATAGTCGTCCAGAATGTAGTTAGCATCAAGCGATCGAAAAGACATACGGAAGTGCCTCTACTTACGAACGAGTTACATTCCGAACAGCTCTTAGTAACTCGAACTGTTCTGGCATTTTTTCTAGAAAAGACGAGTTCTGTGAAGACTTTCTGAGGAAGATAGCCTCCTCTATTTCAAGTTATTCCTCAGCGTGACGATAAAGGTTTCAGCTGCCTGCTCGTCTGCGCTCGCTGAGGGACAGCAGTTCTTACCGGGGGACACAAGTACAACGAACTGGGAGACTGTTGAGAGCGTCTTCTACGGTGATGCGGAGCGTTGGCAGTGGCCAGAATTGGTACTGAGCGGGAGTAGAACGCATAGCGGAATGTGATGTCGCCGCCAGGAAATCGGAGCCCAGCAGTCCTCTTCTTTCTTAGGTCAGAAAGTTAGTATGTAGTTGAGGCGCTGTACATTTCCCATTTTCCTCGCGCATCTTTGTTACGTCCGTTGGATCCTACAGTGTACATGACCCGCATGGTCCGGACATGGCGCCCCCGCGCGCGACAAGGCAACTTTCCAGGTCATGTAGGCACGGCCCGACCACCTTCGTTCTGACTGGTCATCCTTCAGCCTTCTCTCCATCCTTCCCGCTTTGCTGTGTCCCCTAAGGCTCCTGACTTGTCGAGACACGCGAAAATGCGAGGGAATGCAAGAGGGAATAATCGCGTGAGCCGCGAGTTGCTTGAGTCATGGTTTACAGGCCCCCAGTCTATTAACAATTGCAACCCATATTCGGTGTTGAGACTCAGTTTGGCCAAAGCAATCGGCCACTTGGCAGCGCTCAGGCGAATGCATTTTCCAATGCCAGGGCCGGTGAGCCGGGTGGACGAGCAATCATCATCATCTCAAACCCTGGTGATGAAATTTCAGCGGATAACGACCCGTATGCCGGCCAATTAACGCACCAGAGCGCAGTTTTCATCGATTAAAGGGAGCTGTTAATTTCCGTCGGTGTGCAGTAACATAACGATGGCATCCTATAAATACTGCAACACCCTCTATACCAATTACCCATATCTGATACTGTATCTGATGATGGGTTCAAGTTAAGATCCGAAACTTTAGGCGAAAAAAAGCTCTTGTCCCAGCGATCACATCTACTTCTTCTCAGATCCTGACTTGTGCTGCTTCCCATCGTCAGTAAAAAAATGTTTACAATCAGCCTTCTGTGTTGGATACATAAGAGTGGCGCCGCAGCTCAACGAACATGGGCTCATTTTTGCCTACACCGTTATCTTTCTGGCCGAAAAACGCTCGGAAACCCTGAAATGAATCATGGTTACAATGTAGAAAAACATTTGAGGATTAGATTGAACTGATTCCGATGTTGTCACCCACATGTACAGTATAAGTTAACATTAAATTGAAACTCCTCTGAACCCATGTTGGAGAGTTGGCACAACGTTACTTCGACGCCCTTAAGTTACAAGAGGTTACCGATTTTCAAACAGCATTCACAAAGCTTGAGATAGCGTGGGGCCGAAAAGACGACATCTTTCTGATCCGCTATCGGGTTTTTCAGATGCGCCAGGAATCCAATCAGTGCATTGGTGAATTTATTAGGAATCTGACACTCGCCATTCAGGACTGCAGATATGAAGAGATCAAGGCAGGCGAATTCGAGCACGCAATGCTCAGTCAGTAGTTGATCGTTGGTTTGCGTGATGAAAGAGCGCGGGAATATCTGTTATCAGAGAAGAGAGATTTGCCGTGGGAGAAGGCATGTGATATCGCCAGTTATCAAGACCGTGTACGGCAAAACCTTCAGCAGCTGAATCAGTCAAACGCTGGAGTAATATTATCCTTTGAACCTGAATTGGCTGTCTCTCTGGTGAATACTGCCGGGATTTCATCTAAACAGCAATCATCTGTTCCTTCAACATATCGTTGCGGTCAGAACCACATCCGATGGTCAGACTTTAGACACCAGAAGACAGTTCGCCAGTTTTGCAAGAAAATCGGTCACACCGACAGAGTGTGCTTCTCCAAAAGACGGACGAACAGTAACATGTATGCCACCTACCGAATTCAGCTGGGCACGGCGAGGCGATACTCCGAATGTTTTCAACGAACTAACCCTTGAAATAGCTGTACACTATTATACTTCCAGTGGATCGTCATCCCGTGAAATTTAAAATCGACACTGGTGCAGCTGTTACTCTTATCAATGAGGCCTCTCTTCCGAAAGTCACCCATATCCTTTCGGCTCGTTCTACTTTCCGTAGTTACACTGGGCAAAACGTAGAAGTTCGAAGGGTTTTTACGGCCGAAGTTGAGCATGATGGAGAACTTTATTATTTGCCGGCTCATGTGGTTAAAGGAAACTCACAACAAAATATCCTCAGACGGAACTGGATAAAATGCGTGCCTTCTATGTACATCGGATTGGTTTTTACCCGGCAATAGATTCCCTGTTGATAAATCATAGAGAATTGTTTCATGCTTATTCTACTACAAACTACCGCGGTCCACCTGTGGAAATTCCAATTTAAATCAGAATCCCGGCCTCGGTTTTTCAAAGCTCGGTCAGTCCCCTATGCAATCCCACCGAAGGTCGAAGAGGAATTGTATCGCTTACAGAAGGCGGACATCATCGAGCCCATGCAGTATTCGTATAGGCAGCCCCAATAGACCCTGTTCTTAAATCTGATGGTACCGTACGTGTCTGTGGCGACTACAAGCTGACAATCAACTCGGCAACTAAACTAAATCCTTATCCTCTCCCACGCATTGAGGACCTCTACGTATATCTCTCGGGTGTCCAAAAATTCGCAAATTTGGGCCTGAAGCATGCTTACAAACCAAGTCGTCCTAGATATTGAATCCCGAGACGCCACAACCATCAATATTCACCGAGATTTATTTCGATACAAATGGCTCCCATTTGGAGTAAATTCTGCTCCAGGTTGATTTAAATGCTTGATTTATAGACTCGTGAAGGACATACCGCACTCTTGCGCATATCTTGATGATATATTAGTAAAGGGCCCGTCTGAACATAGTCACCTAGAGACTCTAGTGCTAGCAAGTTTAGAAGATGCAGGTATCAAACTCAGGAAATGTAAGTGCACTTTCCTTGCATACTTGGTGGAGTACCTTGGCTTTAATGTAGATAAAACTGGTCTCTGTCCAATCGAACATAAGCTCAAAGCCTTTAAGACGGCTCCTCGCCTCCTAACAATATAATTTTGTTGCGTTCCTTCCTTGTGTTTATTACCCACCTTAGTGGATTTATGAATCAATTGGCTACATTTTTGAAGCCTCTTTATTGCTTACTCGAAAAGGATCGTTGTTGGAACTCGTCGAAAGTCAAACAAAATGCTTTTGAAAGATCAAAGTCACCCTTACCGCATCTTCTCTCCTGATTCATTACGAGCCCAAAATGTCTATCATACTCAAATGCGATACATCCCCGTGCGGCGTAGGTTCGATTCTCATGAACCGAATGTTTTCTGGGGCCGAGATGTCGCTTGCCTTTGCATTGAGAACCACGTCCCAAGCGGAAATCAACTATTCGCAGCTAGATAAAGAGGCCTTAGCAAGAATGTCTGGCCTACAATGCTTCCAGTTGTATCTTTTTGACAGACTCTTCGAAATTCACACTGTCCACAAACCTCTCTTAGGTTTGGTGGGTGAAAAACGAGGGATACAACAAATGTCCTCGCCGATACCGTAACCATGGACATTCTCCCTATCGGCTTACACATATGCAATAAAAAATGGTACGGGTAGTGCAAACGCAGTGGCTTCCAATTGTCAAAGTTAACGGTGCACCTGCTTTTGAGAACTTAGTTAACGCACCCGTAACCTGTCAATGAAATAGTCAGGTTGCCAACTGGCGGGATAACTCGGTCCTCTTGCTGCTGCTGCTTCTTCCCTCCTCCTCCTCCTCCTCCTCCTCCTCCTCCTCCTCCTCCTGCTCTCCTCTCTCTTCCTCCTCCTCCTCCTCAGGGTTGGAGGTGGTGGCGGTCGGCGGCGGCGGTGAAGAACTGGCTCATTCTTAATGTGGCCTTTAGGTGGCCTTTATGGCATGTAAGCGAGTAGCCTCCTTCTCCTGTGTGTGCCTTCCGACGGCGGTTGGAGCGCGGCTTCTCCTCATCCCATGCCTCTTGCTTGTCCTGATGGTGCATTGTGTGTGTG
>WEDG01010034.1:0-10139 GCA_017591395.1 Schistocephalus solidus | reverse complement strand
AGCAATTATCAATTCCCGACATTTCAAATTAAAAAACGCCCGGGTTTAATATATGCGTCTTCAAAGCATTAAAACGAACGTCTTAACTAGCCTTCGTTCGAGCGCCTTATAGACAAGGAAGTCCTTGGACTTGAATCATGAATGTAGAAGCTTTGCAAAATTTCGGCTTCTAGACCGTTCTGAACTACGCATTTACTTTCGGAATGGTGGTAAAAGGAAATATACGCGATTTTCATATTGATCTAGTGAACATATCTATCCACGCAACTGAGTATTTAGAGGCCCTTCTAAAAAAGTCTATTATTAAGGACTTATAAGCATATGTTAAGGGGCATTTTTAGGTGAGTGGTTAGATAGTTACTTAAAGAGCATCTCCGGGAAAGGGAGTAGGTGCCATGTGTGACATTGTCCAGCTTTGAGAGGAACATTTTATGGAAAATTTGAAATTTCGATAGTTCTGTTCTTTCAGATTCTTTATCCTTTCAAAATTGATCTTTCGTTGTGGATTCTTAGAACGAAAAGTTATCTGCTTCTTATATGAGCCTTTTTCCGATGATCTTACTTGTGAATCACATGGAGAGATGCCCAGATAATAAGACGATCTTATAAAACGAAGTGTGTTATTGGAATGACCTAATAGAGGGCAGGTATGCAAGTTGACTTAAATGCTGCTTGATACGTTTCCCGGTCCCCTATTTTCTGTATGTGTTGTAATAATTTAACTGTCGGTCGCTTGCGGCCAGTATAAATTCAAACCATGCTAGCAGCAGCTCCTCCTATCCCTAACTAGCCCCTGGGGCACATGGCTACGACAGCCTTTGACAGAGTGGAGGAGAAAGCCATAACCTGAACCGAAAACTGGTTAACATGACAAATTTGTGCACAATAAAGTTGACCTAGGAGTTTGCTTGAGGCAAACAACTGTGGTAGAAAACGTAGAAAATAGGCGATTAAAATTTGAAATACTTCTTGTCAACGCCCAGCGTTTTGCTATTGCGCATATAATACTTATTAAAAATATGCAGATATTTAATGCATAAACGAGGCAGAGGAAAAAATATAATGGAAAGTGCAGGAAGAATTTAAACTAACATGACTTTTTTCGAGCGCCAAAAATAGAAGCAAAGAACGGCTACAAGTGAATAGCAACCTGTTATGGACATGCTGGATAAGCCACAGACACGCTTGTTTGCTGAACCTCAAAGGTTGGTTTAAGTTTACAACCAGGACTCACATGCGCGGTCGTCTACACAAGGCTAAACGCTGGTGTACGCACCTAGATTACCAAAGTTTTTATTTCAGGCATTGGATGATTCGACCATGGAACTCACTCCCAAGAGAAAAAATAACGTCCGATACCGTGGATGTGTTCAAACGGCAATTGGCTTACTTTTTCATAACCGAAGACTCTCCTTAAAGAAAATGTGTTGCTCAGTCATAAATTTTACTTCATTATTTCAGTTTATATGTGTCACACCCTTAAACATTGGTTTACGACGCGCAGAAACTACAAGAAAACCTTAACAGATTGGCTGTCTGGTCCAGCAAGTGACTTCTAACGTTTAATTTACCCAAAAATGTAGTCTTACGCTTGTAATCTAGGAGAAGAAGTTTCCCCAAACACCAGTACTACCTGAAACGGAATTCCACTAAAAGAAGAAGATGCCAACAAAGATCTAAGTGTCTGGATAGCTTCCAGCTTACTGCTATCCGAACACTCTAAACGAACCGTCCAAAAATTGATGGGCATCATAAATAAGTAAATTGAATATGTAAGGCAGAGAGGTCCCCATCATGCACTGAATCAAGCATCCTTTCATCGTTTTTCCTCCCGAACTTTTTTCACGAATCTTCAGTACTTTCACTAGACTGCATTTGGAATACGGAATGCCAGCATGGATGCCCTGGATGAGGAAAGACAGTGATCACATCGAGCAGGTGCAAAGATGGGCAGCAGAATTGGTGGATGGTCTTAAGACCTTGTCCTATCCAGAAAGACTTTTCAAGCTTAACATGTTTCCTTTTTCCTAAAGACAAATGAGATGTGGCCTGATATGGACATGCCGAATTACCCACGGACATGCCTGTTCGCTGAAATCCGAAGATATTGTTGACCTTGCAAACATGACTCTCCTGTGCGGTCATCCATATAAGGTCAAACGCGCATATAAATAGGTTTATTGATTTGGCACTGCTTGGCGCCGTCAAATCCTTAGATCAAGAAAATTTTCCTTCCGTCAGCGCATGACGTGACCATGGAACTCACTTCAAGTTAAATAATGACGTTGAATACCATGGATATTTTCAAACGACAGTAAGACTGCTTAAGTTTTGATAACCGGCGAATCTGTCTGCAGGAGTATCTTCAACCCACAAAAAGCTTTCCTTCATGCTTTCAATTTATGTGTATCGTACCACTTCTTGTTTTAGGTACAATTTTTAACTCTATTTTATGTTGTCCGTATAATTATGTATAATTCAGTAAATAAAAGGGAGATGGACAGAGCCTTTTAAAACCCTATTTACAGATAGACGCTAGTAAAATAGGCAAATTTTATATGGCGATAGTCGTTTTAGTATATCGATCATTGCTGTCGACTAAATATATGTCCATCAAGTAAAAATTCATCAAGTTTTATTTTAAGCATTTCCACGCTTTTAGTCTGAACAACCGAAGTTGGCACTTTGTTCCATTCTTCAATCACCCGTTGGGAAAATGAGTTGGCCCGCACTTCAAGTTTGGCGTGTTTACTTTTCCGTTTGTATTGTTGAACTCGGAGACTTGTCATGTTTGCCAATTAAAAAAAGGTTGGCCATCTGAAATGCACAATCAACTCCTCTGACCACTTTGAAGACTAAGATCATATACCCTCTGTATTGCATATAAGAGAGAGGAAAAATTTTAAGTCTTTCTAGTCGGCCCTCATAGGGTAGGCATTCCAATCCGCTGACTAGTTTTGACGCCCTCCGTTGAACTTTCTCCAACAGAGCGTAGTCATGTTTCGTCCAAGGGCGTCACGCCTGAACGCAATATTCCAACACCGACCGGATAAATGTTCTAAACACGCGCCCGAAAAGCTATCCGTCAAAATTAACGAAGGATCTCCTGATTGCGCTTAGATACACATAGCTTTCTTTGCGATATTCGCACAGTGCGACGATGGTTTGAGAGTGTGTGTTATCCATATACCCAATTCCTTTAGAATATAAACCTCCTGGAGTTGGTGACCGCTGATGAAGTACTGATATTCAAACCTTATCATCCTTCTGGAAATAGACCGCAGTCGGAGTATTTGGCATTTGTTAAGATTAAGTTTCAGCAGCCACTCATCACACCATGTTCGCAAGCGATGTAAGTTTTGTTGTTATTTCCGCCCATTCTTTGGTTTTTCAATCGAGTTCCATAACTTCAAGTCGTCAGCGAACATCACCTTCTCACATGTCAGACAATCAAGGCAGTCGTTCACGTATATCAGAAACAAAATGGGACCCAGAACACTGCCCTGCGGAACTCCACTGTGAACGGTTTCCAAATGAGACTTGGCATCTCCAATACAAACACGCTGGCGCCTGCCTGTGAGAAAGCTGGCCAACCATTTGAGTAGGTTGCCAGTCACACCCATTTGACGCAGCTTAAAGATCAGAAGTTTGTGTGGAACCCTGTCAAAGGCTTTGCTAAAGCCAATGCAGACCGCATCAACTGAAAAACCTATTTCTAATGATTTTCTCCAACTTTCCATGGATGTGAGCAGGTTTGTGAGGCAGGATCGACAACTTTGAAATCCATGTTGATATAAACTAAGCAAGTTATTCTCTTCAAGATGCCTCATCAGTTCCGTTTTGATTATCTTCTCTATAATTTTGCAACAGATACTTGTGAGGCTGACTGGTCGGAAACTGTTTGGTGATGTCCTCTCTCCTCATTGATAGATGGGGGTTTTGTTGGCCATCTTCCACTCGGTAGGCAGAGCCCCGCCTCCATCGAACTTTCAAATATCTTGGAGAACGGAGAGGCCAGCTGGTCTGTGAGTTCATTGAGAACTTTTGCGGATATACCATATAGGTCAGGTGATTTAGTGGGCTGTAGCTGTTTCAGAGTTTTTCTTACTGTCTCCATTGGGAATGACACCGTGTTTATTTTGTTTGTAGATGTGGCAGTACTGTAGTTTTCTTCCCCGTTAAAAGTTGGTTCCTCTGTATACACGGACATAAAGAAATTGTATAAGAGTCTGGTCATATCAGAGTTATCGGTTTAACCTGTTTCCCTGATAATCCTTTAGACAAGGAATGCAGTCCCGATTTCATTTTGCCTTATTTACTTAAGCAAAAAACCTTTTAGAATTTCTTTGTATATCTTGGACTATTTCTGACTCAAAGGCTGATCTTTATTTTCTCAGAAGATTCCAACACCGATTTCGTTGTTTCTTAAAAGCGGAAAAATGTTCGGATTGTTGATATCTGGCGTATGTTCTCCACAGTCTTATTTTCTTCTTGAGATTCCTATTTATATCCGATGTCACCCACTCGGGTCGGGAGACGCACGATAACCATTTGAGTGGGCAGAATTTCTCTACCAACTGCTAAATCAAGTTACTAATGAAGAACCAGGCAGCATTTGGGTCAGCTACATGTGCAGGGCTCCAGTCTATCCCATTCAGTAATTCTTTCATTTTAGGATAATCCCCTTTATATACATTTCTCTCCCTAACTGCACGACGTTTGGGTACAGAAAAATGACTGTACTCCCAAGCAAGAACACAATGATCACGTCGTCCAAGGGGCACGTAAGAACTTGATGCCAGGATGCAATTGTCGTCTCTACTAATGATTAGATCCAAACAGCTTGACTGCTGCCCATTTCGGAACCGCGTATCCATTGTGACATGTTAGGTAAGTAACTCGTCATTTACCAACTGAAGTTATTTCTGTTCGAATAAATTTTCCCGATCGCGAGAAGTACATTGATACCCAATCGATATCGGGAGTGTTAAAATCTCCAAGTATTAATAAGTGTTTGCTTCGGCAGATTTGCTTTACCTCTGTGATGAGTGCTTCGTCCGTGTCCGATCGCTGTCCTGGGGGTCAATATACCACGGCAATATGGAGGTCTGATTGGTTTGGGACTTTCAGTTTACAACTAATTATTTCGCAAGACGAGTTCCTATTTGGCGAGGGCCCATCCGGAATGAATTCAATTGCTTCTCGTATGATTTTTGCGATTCCACTACCCCTACTTCCATTTCTATCCATGCGGATATCCAAGCTGAAATCCGTCCATCCTGATTTCTATCTCAGCGATTTGTTCATTTAACCATGTTTCAGCTAGAGCTATGAAGTCAGGTTGTAAATTCAGTATAATTAAGTTTATATAAGGGAGATAGGCAGAGCCTTTGAAAACCCTATTTACAGATAGACGCTACCAAGATAAGCAAATTTTACATGGCGATAGTCGTTTTAGTATATCGATCATTGCTGTCGACTTAATATAAATAAATAAATAAATTGTATATTTAAGGTCATTTCAAACTTAGTATCGCGGTATAAATAAATACAAAATGGATAATTGGTGCACTTTGTGAGCAGCCATATTAACAGCAGAAATGAACAATATGGTAGGCATGTCCGATTCAGAACGATTTGCCATTTTTGAAACAATAGTCAACAATCTTTGACATAAACGGTGAACTAGAAAAGAAGCAGTAAAAAAACTTCTACGGTAAAATTGGAGGCGGAGTTCGGCGAGTGACCTATTGAAAAAAAATTAGGAGAAAAACAACTGCTTTACTAAAAAATTAATAACTAGATGCAATGGGATAGTACTGTGATGTTGCTGACGACGTATGAGGGCTCCGAACGCTCGTTGTCGTGTCAGAGCTACTGTTTGTAACCACCAGTGGAGGTGAGATAGGACGAACTCATCGTCCACACCAGGGTCAAACCGAAGAGGGGACAGTAGAGGTCGTGAGATCATAATCAAGATGCAACCTTGCCGACTGCATAGTCCACCACTCAAAGAGGCAAAATCATCAGAACACGCCTTGATCATTAACTGAACCTGGAGACCATCGCCGGGGTTGCAAAAGCGGAGGAAAGTATCAAGGTTGTCAAAAGTTGGCGATGCTAGTTTAAAAGGGGGGCGAAAAAGAGAATGCAAAGATTGACTCTGCAGAGGGTGATGGAAATATAATAAGAGACAAATATAATATCAAGGGAGGTGCCTCAAATACCAGGAGGACGCTTTTCAAAATCCAAAATTTGCGAGTTTGGGAAAAAACAGACAATAAGGACTTTATATGTTCCAAAGTTAAATGTTTGCGTAAATTTGTTTTGAAAATAGCTAATTTGGACGACAAACTAATTTGCGGTGGAAGATTATTCCAGATGAAAGCATATTTGGAGGCAAAAAACTGAGAACGATTAGTTGTGGAGCTAAGAGGTGGTGAAATGATCATGGAGGAATTACGAGTGGCATAGGGTCAATCTACTGGAGTTAGAGCGTTAATTCGTGGGAGATTTGGGCTACAGTTAACGCGAAAAATGAAGCAGAGACCGGCTTCGACTCTTCTAACCCACAGAAGTTTAATGTTTGCTAACTGGCATTTATCCGTATAAGAGATACTGGATCCAGGAAAAAAAGTCTTCGAGTAAACACCCTCTGAACTTTTTCAATCTTACTGCGGTCAGAGGCATTCATCAGCCCAAAGAGGAGACAGCAGTATTCTAGGAAAGGAAGACCAAACATGCGGTATAGGTCTAGCCTTATTTCCGGAAGGAAGAAATTATGCGATGTAAAACCACATATCTGTGCAGCCTTTGCAGAAATTCGATCTGCATGAGGCGATAATGCTAGCTTATTCGTGTAACTTAGACCTAAGTTTCTTATAGTTGATCGTTCTTAAAGTGTACTTTTTTGAAATACGAGGGGTCCAGGAAGCTAAGCGGGGCCAAAACACATGAAACTACTCTTGGATGAAGAAAACTCCATCTGCCAAGTACAGCTCCAACGTGAGAGCATAAGTAGATCAGTTTTGATTTTATCAACGCAACTATTGGCAGTGTCTTTAGAAAATGAATAAATGCACTTGAGATCGTCAGCGTTAACGAAATTTTGTGAATTTGTGAGTAAAGCCGAAATTTCGTTTATGTACACAATGAAGAGAAGGGGACCTAGAACTGTGCCTTGCAAACGCCACTCGTGATCGGTTGAGGCGTCGAGTAGTTTTTACCTACTAAGACCTTCTGGCTGCGGTTAGACAAGTAGGAATAAATGAAGTCATGGAGAGGAGGCCGGATGCCAAGGGCTTCCAGTTTCACCAGAAGACATCTGTGCGGTACCTTTTCAAAGGCTTTGCTCAGGTCAAAGTAGATCACAACCACTGACTGTTGCTCATTACGAAGGGAAGTGACGAGTTTAAGAAAAGCTAAATGACACAATTAGCATGATCTCCCTTGTAGAAAACCATTTTGCGAGTCGCTTAAGAGCTTATTTTCTAAGCAAAAGTCGAGAATTTGATTTTAAAAAAATTTTCAAGAAGTTTTGCTATAGTGGGGGTTTTGTGAACGCCTCGATAATTATTTACGTCCGAACGCGATCCCGACTTGAAGACAGGAAGAATAATAGATGTCTTCCATGAGTCAGGAAAGAATCCATTTAAAAGATAAACTGAGAATACATGGCTAAGCAAACGGGGGAATCTCGGCACTCTATTAATAACTGAGTTTGGAATACCGTCAGTCCCCGAAGAGTGCGAGTTTTTGAGACTCATTATTTGCTTACGAATTAGTTCTATGGAGAAATCAATGGTGCTGATAACATTAAATGAGGATGCCTTAAACGTCGGAACCGGTTCAGATTCCATCGTAAGATGATTTGCAAAGAATGCACTAAACAATTCTGACTTGTCAGAGTCTTCAAGTACGAAGTTCTTAGTTTCATTAAGTAATGGAGGTATTTCATAACCTCGTTTAGAGCAGGATCGACTGCGGACCAGTTGAGCAACAGATTTTGCAGAGTTTGGCTCGCTGAATGAGCAGGATTCCCTTTGTCTGTCCCGTGCAAGCCGAATCTTAGAGACTAATTCAAAAATCTCTGCAATCCTTAGATGTACAGATAACGAACTAGTGTATTGATATTTTGATTGCTTCCTCAATTTCTTAAGTCTTGGCAAAGGAAAGTGGGGGACGGTGAATTCCGAAGTGTGGGGCTTGACAATTTTGGTTGGCCCAAATTCCAGGATGTTATTTGAAACGACTGACATGAAGTTAGAAAGACTTGCTGCATCGTTCATGGAGGAGAGATGCTGCCAATCCAATGAGTCCAAAAAGTTGTTAATTAAGCTAATAGCTGCGAGGTCAAAAGCATGATAGGTACGAACGGCACTAGCCTTTTTCGATGAAAAAATTGGTAAGCAACATTGAATTAATGTATAATCACTTTGGAAGAGGCCCTGCTTAAAATCAACGAAGAGGGGAGCAATTTCATTTGTGAAAATCAGTTCTTAAATATGCTCATCTCTCGTTGAAGAACGGACAAGCTGTGACCAATTAGAAAAATTAATGGTATCTAGGAAAGGCTGAAATTTGGGTGGACAAAAGTTTGAAATCCATTCAATTTCAGGAAAATTAAAATCCCCAGCAATTATTTTAATGTTAAAATTGGACTCCGAAACCAATTGAAAAATGTCACAAACGTTTTGCATCATCATCGGATGATGAAGTAGGTGGGTAGTAAATACATCCAAGAATAGCCTTTTGCCAGGGCGACAGGATAATGGATGCGAAGCAGTAATTACCAGAGAATGACGTAACGTCTAGATCAAACGGAAAGTGCTTAAATAAAGCTTTAATATAGAGAAGACAACCACCACCACGCTTACTAGTGCGGTCTTAACGGTATAGATCGTACTGGTCTATGACAAGCAAAGAGTCGAAAATTAAGGGATGGGTCCAAGATTCAGTTGCACATAAAACATCAGGCATTAACTCGAAAGCAATGGCTCTCAGTTGGGCCATCTTATTTATAACAGATCTAGCATTAAGTAATATGACATCTAGGGTAGTTCGAGTATCTAAACTAGGGTTATCGTTATAAATTTAAAAAAAATTTGGAGGTGGGTAATTACGTTGGTAGTATTTGTGGCTTGGAGGTTAATTGCCAACTGCGCCATAACGATTGGTAAATAGAACGTCATTAACAAAAGGCTGAGAGAGATATATAAAAGGTGTAGGAATATAACTTTCCGGTATCGAACCACCATAGGGGTTATGACCAGGATATGCCTGTTGGTAGTTAAAAAGGAATGACGGGAAGTTAGATGGAATATAGGGGCTGGTGGGAGATGGCAAGCAGCTATAAGAATTAAATGCCTGAAAAGAAGCAGTCCCTAACGATGAAACCCGAGGGAGACAAATGCACGTACGCAGGCACAGCTTCCGTAGCCATCACATCCCACAAGGAAGATGACGCTTCGTCAACGGAGCTCGATGTAGCTGTTAAACCGCATCCAGTAAGGAAAGAGGGCAACCGGCAGGGATCCAAGAAAGATACAGAAACGAGTTTCAGAAGATCACAGGTAATATATCATCCAAAAATATAAGTCCCAGAGTCCCAGCATCGGATAAAAATCCCTCTCGTGTTGAAGTGCCAGCATCCACGAGTAACGCCACTCTGTAAACTCCCCACCCTAGCGAGGGCGGGCAAATTAGGACCTCATCCATAAATCTTAAAACGAAATATCGTAAAAGGGGGATCACAGAATCCACGTCCTGCATTTCGAAGGAACGAGTGACACACGATCTTAATGTTCTTCATGAACATGTTAGTGCTGTCCTGAAGAAAGGGGAAATTTACACCGTGCCAGCATCCACGAGTAACGCCACCTCTGTGAACTCCCAACCTAGCGTGGGCGGGCAAATTAGGACCTCGCCCATAAATCGTAAATGAAATATTGTAATACGGGGTGTCCCAGAATCTACGTCCTGCATTCCGAAGGAACGAGTGACACACGATCTAAATCTTCTTCATGAATATGCTGAGTGCAGTCCTGAAGAAGCGAAATTTACACACGTGCAAAAAGCTTTCCGACTAGGCAAAGCAGAACCCAGCCGCGACATGAGAATATCCCCAAGGCCTCTAAAAA
>WEDG01010033.1:0-15857 GCA_017591395.1 Schistocephalus solidus | reverse complement strand
AGGTCAGAGACTTTTGTCGTTCGCCGATAGCTCAGTGGTTTCACCGTCGTTCCACGCACGCTGGTGCACCGGTTCGAACCTCGGCAGTGCCACATATTTCGCACGATTTCCGAAGGGTATATTTTTGACTTCCATGATAGATCGCAAAAACGATAAAGGGTGTTAAAAATATGGGACGATATTGGATCAGACGTGCGTTTTAAATATTCCCCCTGATCTCTTTGGAAAAGTCTATGGCATCTTTGTGAAACCGCATTTAGATTACGGAATACCAGCCTGGATACCATGGATGAATAAAGATGTTGACCTCGTCGAACAGGTGCAACGGAGAGTAACGAAGATTGTTGACGGTCTTAAGACTTTACCGTACCAAGACAGGTTGAAAAAGCTTGACTTATTTCCTCTTTCCTACAGGCATTTACGGTGTAGCCTGCTCTGGACATTCCGGATTATCCGGGGCCATGATTCCTCCCTGAGATCGGAAGATTTCTTCGACTTTGCCTGCACAACTCATCTGCGTGGTCATCCTTACAAGGTTAATAGCGAACGCACGCAATTGAACCTCAGAATGTTTTGTTTCAGCCAACGAGTGGTACGACCTTGGAACTCGTTACCAAGCGAGACGGTTACCTCTGACAGCATTACTGATTTTAAAAGAAGGCTTTATGAAATTATATTTGACAAAAGACGACTTTCACAACATGATTACTTAAAACCAGCCTTTTAAAATCTTTCGGGCTCTACTTCCCTAATAGCATGTCGATATAGCCCTGATATCCAATAATCTCGACATGTCGAGATAGGACATAGCTCGTAATCATTGGTTAATCTCTATGACGTCACCGAGCCGTGATTGGTTGGCGTGTTGTTAGTGTGCGAAGATCCGGCGTGCGTGCGCGCGATTTCACTTTCACTTGCCGTGGCGTGCGCGTGTGACCTTATTGCTGCCTGCACTTATATTACCGACTCATTTCCGCAGTTATATTCCCTTTTTCTATACTTTATCCCTTTTTTTGTGTATCAACATTATATTATGTTAGGCAGCCAAGTAAAAGGACAATTAGAAGGCATGTTGCTCGCGATGTGGAAGATATATGCCGCGAAGTTACGGAGGAAGTGAATAGGTTTATATCCAAGCGCAAACGGGTAAATGCTGATGACGAAGGCACATCTGCATCGTCCAGCAATCGAACTTGGATGGACGTGCCCGTAGATGTACATGAAGCATCGTTGTGGTCATCTGCAGTAGAGCACACGGATGACAGTGATGGATATAGTGATTCGTCGTCAGAGGAAGAGGAAAGCAGCACTGAGAGTTGTATACCCTCGCAAATGTCTACTCGTGATAGTGTTAGGGAATGGGCTATTGAATCAAATATTGCCCATACCCACCTACGCAACGTCCTAGAAATTTTCAAAACGCATGTCCCGGACATGCCCACAGATCCTCGAACGTTGCTGAGGGCATCGTATAGCTTTAGAGTTGTTGCAATGGGTATTACAAACTGGTATTACTTTAGATAGCTTGGCTCAGTCAGTAATTGTGCGCGTAGCAGCTGTTATATGTGACGCACCAGCTAGGTCGTTTGTAAAGCAAATAAAGAATGTTAACGCATATCACGGATGCGAACGGTGCGACATAGTTGGCGTTTTTGATTGAAAAAAAGTTGTTTATCTTGGTGTTGGTCATAAGGAGAGATTGGACGATGATTTCAATCTGCCCTTGGACGGCAAACACAGGGTAGGAGTTTCACCTTTCGATGCGTGCAAGTTAGGTATGATATCTAATTTTCCCTTAGATCCACTGCACTATATATATTTAGGTGTTGTGAAGAAGCTGATTAGTATGTGGGTTAGGAGTCGTAGGTCTAAGGCGAGTGGTTTATTGTACGCTCCAGTGCTGTCCACCTCTGCATTAGAAGAGGCAAGTCATCGGCTGTTGTCCCTTAATGTCTACCTACCAGCTGAATTTTCACAGCGTGGCAGGGATCTTACAGGGAATATGATAGCTGGAAGGGGCACAGAATTTAGACAGTTTATCCTCTACCTTGGAGTAGTAATTCTGAAAGACAGCTTACCAAAATGTCATTGGAAAATGTTTTTATTATTGTTTACTGCTCTTCGATATTTAGCTTGTCCACATCTATGCGTACGTAACGTTGGTCTTGCTAAACATTTACTAAGACTTTTATAGAGAAATTCCAAGTTTTTATACGGTAAGGAGCAGATGGTTTACAATGTGCACAGCATACTGCACATTGCCGACGATGTTCAGCGTCACGGGCCTCTAGATTCATTCTCGTCTTTTTTTCCGTTTTGAAAGTTACTTAGGCAAATTGCGAAAAATGCTTCGTAAACCATCACAACCTCTGCAGCAAGTTGCTAGAAGGTTGAGCGAGAAGGATGTAAATATGGAAGGTGCACAGGATACACGTACGCCCAGGTTTCTTCACAAGCATCATAGGGGTCCAGTACCTAGAAACTGCGAGCAATGTGATCAATATAAAATGCATGCAAACTTCACAGGTTCGAGTAGATAATACACTAGCCAACGGATGCATTGCTGTAGGTAAAAAGTTAGTTTGTGTTAAAAATGTTCTTGTTAATAAGGACGGCCGTATTCGCATAGTATATGTAGAGTTCAAACATATTGCAGATTACTTCGACTACCCGATTAACTCATCTGAGATGCATGTTTATAAGGCCACGTTGGGCACTGATGTCCTTTATACGGATTTACCGACATCTATTCGTAAGTATGCTTGCTTTCCTTTAGAAGGTTCCTATGTGCTCATAGAATTAATCGACCCATGGCGTAAGGCAACTGTTGATATTTGATACAGTGGCCAGTTACACACCCTTCCCTAGGGGAACATTGCACGTGAACCCTACAACCGCACAGCCCATGTAGGTAGAGGTTCACGTGCACTGAAGGGTTGAAGTGGCAATAGCTTATGGATTAACACCCCATAACTTATACCTAACTGTGCGGTTGTAGATTTTACCATGAGCTACCAACGACAATCAAAGAGGCCTCGTCGAAACAAGGAACAGGACTCGGTATACTTATGGAACACAACACCACCGCTATCACCAGTAGGTTGCGTATTCAAAATAATATCTGGAATAGGAAGCGGAACCAAATGCCGCGGATGAATCATCAAACGACACTTTGCCTACAGGCAGGTGTTCCGAACGCCCAGGTAAGACCGTAATTTAATATGACAAGAGGTTGCCATAGGCTCCTCACAGTCCTTAGCGCAAACGGACTCCCAGTTGTCATTACATCGGAAAATGAACATCCTAGCTAAGCGGCAGCTATGGATTATGAGCATGCTACGCCGCGTAATCTCGCGCCAACGCACTCAAGAGCTAGTCCCAGGCGGGTCAAGTGCAGCTCCGATTGAGCAGGGATGCAATATGCCGGCTAATCCTGTCACGGAGCCAATCGCTAGCCGCGTTGGCTTCCAACAACTAAATATCAGGCTGCAAGAGCCATCATTCCGCAAGGAAATGGTTAGTATGCGTCATTTACCAACACTTTGAATAATTTAGGAGTCCTACTTACTCTGCCTCGGTGGAAAAAATGCTGATGACTTCGTTAAGCGAATATATTATTCCATATTCGATGACACTATCGCCTTGGAACTTAATTTTCAAGGACGAAAAGGAAAAGACAGCTTATGCGGATCTAAATTTTATGAGCTTGTTACTGGTGGGTTATAATATCACAATTTTTATCTTTGTAGAAATTTACGTTAAGTGGACCGGCGGCGGCCGTTTAAACCTATATGAATTGGAGGCTGCCTTTATAAGGCGCCTAAAAAGGTCCCTCGACGCCGCCGCCAAGAGGATTCAAAGACACGTGACGGAATTACCCTTTAATGGTCAGTTGATTTGGTTTCACATTACATAACTGTCTATTTTTAGAATGCCAACCAGGACTAGCCACCTCCACGCCTATCCCCCATGATGACAACCCGCCTACCCAATGATTAGAAGCACCACAGAAGCCCATATTGTTCATATTAAGAGGACGATTTACTATGTTTGTACATATATTATTTTGCCCGTTTTATAATACAAGTTGCATTCACATATGTGTTTACATATTATTTACAAAACGTTGGGAAACTGTTAAATGCGACTGCGGAGGCGTATACGCGAGCTGAATAGGTAGGAAAATAAGAGTTACGTAGTAGGTGGACGCAGTTAGGTAATTAGATTGGGCGAGGCGTATGTATTCGTTTTCTAGTGGTGGGCGGTTGAGCAGGAAGTATCGGAACCTTTTTTCGCCTATTTCGACAAATCTCGACATGTCGATATTAGTGATATATAGACAATGTGGCCAAAGTCGATATACAGTCGATATACGTATCTCGACATGTCGATATCAGAGCGATATACGACTGATATCGCCTGCTATTAGGGTTTTCTTCAACAATGTTTCGCTTATGGCTGTGAAAACGCATTTGAAGTTATGTTTTGCTTTGACTCAAACATTTTAAAATGTACACCATTTTATATTGACTGTACACATGCAATGATAACTTAACATTAATAGGGTCATCAAGGGCAATGCCTGTAACCCTTCAAAATATACAATATAGTTACGGTGGATGGTTTTCCCTCACGCTGCAGTGGTATAGAGCAAGTTCCTGTTGTCCTCCCTAACTGCTCTACCTTACACCTCATGCTGGTTTCCCTGATACTAAGGTGCATGCCATCATATGGTTAGACTTCCTCCGTACTCACCAGATCACCGTTGACTCAACTGACCCGGGAACTGTTCTATTTTCGCAGATCAACCGTCCCCAGCATTACTTTCGATTTCAATGCACTCAACACTACCGCAGCAACCGAACCAACATCTATTGATAACCTTCTGACTTGTCAGGATATCCCGGTCCCTTAGTTCCATTCCAGAAAGTGTTCACCTGGGCAGTACAGCTGATCAAGCGAACTGGACTGGTTAAGTATGAAACTAACACTGACACCACCCCACCACATCGCCAACCATCCCTGCGAATATCCGTCCACTACCCGACGGCACTCAGAGGTATAATCTCGGATCTTCCCTAAGGGCAACATAGAAGCCTCTTACACTCCATGGGCTGCCAGGGTCGCAATCGTTAAGAAAAAAGGATGATAATCTCAAGCTTTTTATCAATTACCAGCAGTTGAATGAAGTCAACGTGCACGATTCTTTCCCAATAACTCTTATCGATGACACTATTGAAGCATTAACCGGTGCTTTTTCGTTCGTTAGCCTCTATTTTCCCAACAGTTTTTTTGGCAGATAGAGGTCCACCCAGAAAATCACCCAAAGTCAGCTTTCATCCTCCCCACCGGTATTTATCAGTTCAACACTCTACACATGGGCTTTTCTAAGGCCACAACTTCCTGCTAAAGGTTGATGCAATCGTCCTCCGAGACCTGGCACCCCGGTCCTGCCTATCTACCTAGACGACAAAATTAGTCCCGGCAAGTCCATCAGTCACTTGCTCAACAATCTGTGTCAAGTACTCCAGAAGTTGCAGGCTACATGTCTCACGATTAACCCAAAAAGCCACTTTCTCCAATGGCAAGTAACTAATCTTGGCCACGCAGTATCTGGGATTGGCATCGCTCCCAATCTAAAGAAATTTTCCAGATACGTGACTGGGAAATATCACAATCGCAAAGGAAGTAGGGGTCTTTTTTGGGGTTGGCCTCTTATTTTCGCCGTTTTATGCACGGTTTTGTGAATATCACTCTTCCCCTCAACCAATTAACGGCAATGGTCGTTCATATGCATGGTCATTTTAAGGTACGCTAGCCCTCTCAGCTCTCACAGTCACTTTTACTTCCGCACCTGTCCTCGCATTCCCAAATGGCAGCGTTCATAGTCCGCCGTTTATTTTGGATACGAACGCCAGTGGATTTGCCATCGGCACAGTCCTTAACCAAGTCAATTCGGATGGACACGAACACGTAATAACGTACGCCAGTCAATGTCTGGACAAGATGCGACGCTGATACAGTGCCATGAGACAAAAAATGCACGCCCTTGTCACTTTCACTACGAAATTTCTGCACCTTTTCCTCACAAAGCATTTTGTCATCCGGACCTAACACCAAGCACTTAAATGGCTTCAAGAATTTTAAAGACGTGGAGGGATAAGTTGCCAGATGTCGGGAACTACTCGAAGAGTTTGACTTCGAAGTGCAGTACTATCCTGGCAAGCATAACCGTAATTTCGACGTTTTATCTCTTCCACCACTACCTCCCACCCCTCGATGAAGGCACCGAACACCACTATTCCTATTCTGACTATCTAAAAGTCAAAGACAGCCAAAAGACACTGGGCACAAATGCAGGCATCCGACCCTAACATCTCCCTAAAATGTGAATGACAGTAACACGGTTCCCCTAAACCCACCGCTCACGAGATGGAGTGTTCTGGCTGGAAAGCCCATTTTCTCTGGTTGATGTGGCCTATTCTTCGTTTAATCGACAATATCTTGTTCTTCCGACAACACATATCTCTCTACCAACGTCAAGTTGATCCCCGCAGTCTTAGACACCACGTTATCCGTGATACCAACGAAGAACGAGCACATTGTAATCAGGCCAAACTCTTGCCATGGTCCGTCATCAACGCGATGAATTCTTGCTCTGTCAGACGTGCCAAACCTGCGCTCGAATCGAAGGTCTCAAAGTTCATACCCGGGCACCTCTAGAAACCATGTCATCAGGATTCCCCAACCACCGCATCGTCTTAGACATCAGTGGACAATTATTTCAGACAAGGAAAGGGAACAGCTTCATTAAAGTCAACGTTTACAATCTCAATAAGTGGTGTTAAGCCATGCCACTTCCCAACCAAGAACGTCGGACCATAGCAGCGGCACTTGATGACCACTGGATTGCCCTTCTTGTATCTATTTCATCATCCATACGTATCAGGGGACCATTTTTGAAAGCCAACTGCCCAGAGCACTATGTGACCTTCTGGGTATAGCTAAAACACGTTCATTTCCTTTTCATCCAGCCGAAAATTGACAAATGGACCGCACGAAAACGACTCTTATGGCGTTTCTTAGCAGTATAGTTTATCAATTCCGAACAGATGCTTGGGCTGATTTCCTCCCTTGATGTCTCATGGCCTTCTTCCTTCCGACGTAAATATTCCATATGGACCCCTTAAACGGAACAGTCACACTGGTATCTACGTGGTCTCGTAGACTCCCTCCAAATTATTCACACCACGGCCGTAACAAATGTGCGAGTTGCAGACACCAAAAGGACTATTACGACCATTTGGCACACAGGACACAATACGAACCTGGTGATCGTGTTTGACTACAGAACGACCATCCACCCATAGATTAGGCAAGTATGTTCCATCGCCAGTGGTCGGGAACCTTTATAGTTCTTGGACCACTCTCCAACTCGACCTCTCGCATCCATCTCAAATCGAACCCTTCGTTTGACACTTTCAAGTTCATTTCAATCACCATAAACCATGCGTCTCCCAAGCTCCATCTACCCAACACCTCGCTCCATCGAAATATCATCCTCTTACACCCTTCCCAACTATTTACAATTCTAAGCCGTCCCACAACCTCCATCTTCACTAACTCCGCGCTTAGGACAGAACTCAATCTCCTGGCGGAGGCAGTGTCACGATATAATTCCCCATCAGTAGCTTTAACCCCTATTAAAACTCTTCCCTCTTTCAGGATTCCCCTCATAGTGAAAGAAAGGGTAAGCAGGATCAAGCTGAAAAGAACCCTTTTATATAATCATTCATTTCTCTCGTAGCCAGCTGCGGCCATCCTTTGACCTTCTTATTAATGATCTCGTTGTTTAACAGTTCCTCCCTCCTGTTATTGTATTGTTCGGAATTCGTTTATTTTTCGGTTATTATTATATTATCTATTTATTCCTACTGTTATTATTCTATATTATGACGTGAGCTGCATGTGTTTGTTACTCTTTGTTGCACCTATTAATACAGTCCTTGTAGGTCGTCAAAAGACTGAACGACTTGATCTGAAAGACATTAAACTTCGGGGTAGCAAAATGCGCAAATTCATTTTATGACGGCAAGCTCTAAGCTTCGATTAGTAATTTTTAAAATGCAAGTTTAAAGTCCTTGTCCTCACATACTTCGCTTAAAAACTAAGAACTAGATATTACTTCCCTCGTCACTATGAATCACGTTTTGTTTTTTTATGATGATTAGTTGAATTATCTTGACGTGCAAATATCTGAATTTTACCTTCCCGCCTCGACCTCTCCTAGTACTCTTTAATCCTTTTTCATTTTTCGACTTTCAGCTAAATTTAGTCCGTTCCTTCTACAGCTCAGCCCATAAAAGCGATCTTTCAGATGTCTGTTTTTATGAAGAACGGCATGAAGTTTTCAGCCGGTTAATGCACCAAATGTTAGCTCGAGCTACGGACGGATCCGCCGTTTAGACGGCGAACACTTACCTCGTCCTTAACTATTTAAGAAAAAAACAACATGTTGAAGGTTGCTTGTACGGTTTTGACTACTAAGTGATCAAAGCAAGCAACTTATCAACGCTTGTGATATCAGCAAATGCTGCAATTTCTATTTTAGTCATATTAATACTTTGTAATAAAATATATTTTATACAAGACGAATGGTTTCTTGGACTAGGATAGGCTCCCCCAGCCCTCAGGTCAGAGCATATGCTATAGCATCCTGCATCCTACAGGATGTAACCCGGTCAAGTGCTTTGTTAAAAACGGTAAAGTTAGGGGCCGTCAGAACATCCGCTGTCGTCACTATTCAGAAGTTTATTTTAAAATACAAGCGTTTTGAAAGTGCACGCCTAATGCGACGCATAAAGCATTTCCTGGTTTTTTTTCCTTCTTTCAATTTACTGCTGCCCTAAATTGAAAACCCATCAAAGCTCAGCTTCGATATGACATCTGACGTTGCTCTTGTGTACATTTTGTTTTTGAATACACTTCCTTTAAGGGACTTGGCATGTAACGATCTGTATACCCTGTTGCCTTCACGCCACGCAACAGGTGTTGTTTCTTTATTGACCGCATTTATGTTTGGAATTTAAAGCAGTTCGCTCGAAAACAGTAGACCATTTAGAAGAGGTGGCCATAGAATTAGGGAGTAAGTTGTGCCCACTGCCATAATTGAATCGAATTTTAATTCTCCCCTGCTCTTCTCATTCTTTTACCATCATACTAATATATTTTTAACTTTAAGCATTGCGAAGAAAAACTGTGCCTGTTTATCCTTCCGATGATTCACCAATTACCATAAATTCGCACTGGCTGTCTGAAGGGAACTATGCAGCTTTTTTGCCGGTTGAAAATCACGGTAGCGCTAGCGGCTGCTGGAGCAACCCTCCTATCGATCAATGAAAGTAGAGACCCTCCCTATTTTGTCGATGCTTGCAAGTATTTATTTCCACAGTCATCCAAATGGGATCATTCATGGGACAATAAATCCACAGGTTGGTCGTCGATTGAGCTTACATCCTTGTACATTACTGACAACGAAGATCTTCTAATCGTATATAACTGGAGTCCGTGATGGCATTAATATCCATATGTTGTTCTTTGCAATCGTGTCCTTGATGTATTTACTGTGCGTTTACCCAGGAAAAAAACAAACCGGTACCGTTTAGGAACTTCTGCAGCCCTCATGGACAAATTAGCTGTTTTGTTGCATGTTTTTTTGCACTAGAACAACTTCACATAATATCTAAAGTAAGGTATCCGCGTATTCTTTGACCAGTATACGTGCCAAGTCATTCATTTTTTAGCATATCTAAGAATTATGTGATTTTCAACCTTGTGCTCTGACACATTCAATCATCGATAATTCATAGTACCTTACTGTTTTACAACTTATACTCCTTTTTCCGTTGTTTTCAATTGGCTCATTTAAACCCAAATTGCTGTATATTTTAGAATTCTTCTTCCGCTCTCAAATATGGTCTTGTAACTGGTCATGTACTTGAGGTGCCGTTCGTTCCACCACGCGATAATTTCATTTAGAAACCTGTTTACTTATTTAATTCAATGCTATATGCAGCCCGACGCATAGCTTGAGACCTTAGGAAAGCCGGGTACCAGCTGTAAAATCAATACAAAAGGCCTCACTGACTTCACTTTTGCGCTGCTGCTATTCGGAGAAGATAAAACTAACACGTTAGTAGGTGACCCCGGCTTACCCGCATTGTCATTCCTCCACTTTATATGTTCAACTGAAGATTGCTTGGTGTAGGTGTGCTAAGTACTGAACTGCTCATGCGTGTAAACATGCTGCAAATTTTGTTGTTGCTGCTGTAACCCCATCGGTTAAATGTTCATTTATCATGTGTAATCGAAGGCAGTCACTTTTTCACACCTGATATGTACATGAAGCCTGAGCCTCCTATTGCTTTAACAGATTCCATCCGTCTGCTGACTCCCAATGTACACTGCACCAGCTTAACGTTTGAGGAAGTTGGCGTAGACCTCTCTGCCCTATTAAACTCTTAATTTATTCACGGAAATACGATTCTTGGACTGCAGAAGTTTTAAACTTTTAGAGCTAAGCAGGGAATTCTGTTTGTTTACAATTTGAGTGTTGAGAAAAGCCAGCTGGCCGAGTTATCAATTCCGTGGTTACTCGCGACATCATTATTGTCACGCTGACTACTGTCGCAAATTCAAGACGTTTAATTTAATGGGCCTCTCTCGAGGCCTCGTTTTCGAAGTCAAGATTTTGAGGTTCAGCACATAGCACACTGCCTCGATTAGCATAGGTTTAGCCTTTTGCTAGCTGATGGCACGATATGTAAGCTAGAGCTTACTTAGAGTGGTGGATGACGAGAAACTAAAAACGTCTAAAATATTACGGTAGTTATTATCGCTTATCACCATTACTACTGTAGATACTACTACTAATACTACTACTAGTAGTAAGACTACTACTACTTCTACTACTGCTTATACTACTACTACTACTACTACTACTGCTACTACTACTACTACCACGAATAATATCTCGACTACTGATGCTACTGCTACCACCATCACTGCGGTAAATGGTACCAGGACTGTAACTATTATTGTTGTACTGTTCGTGGTATGTTTGATATTATCAGTATTACCATCGTTCGTGCTGTTACTTCTGATACTGCAACCAGCCATACTACCAGGATGCAATTTTACCTCCTTGCCACCTTACCGTATCTCTGTCAACTCCTACTCTCTTTTAGTACTTAACAAACCAAAACCGTTCGTGAAAACGTACTACAAACTACTAATTTTTGTTCGTCATGGACAATATGAAACTGGGGCAGAATCCTCCGACAAGAAGGTTCTCACTGAAGTCGGCTGGCAGCAGGCTCGAAGAGCAGGCAAGCGCTTGCGTGAACTTGGTTACACGTAAGAATGCTGCTGTTTGCTGGACTTAGCTTATGCAACCATTTTTTTACTTTCTGGTGTCCGTAGCTGCTTTTTTGTTCCTTATGTAGAATCGACTGCGTTGTGCACTCAGACATGATCCGTGCGCGTCAGACAACAGCTGCCATCCTTGCAGAGCTTGATGAGATGAACATAATAGAAACAGGCATTGAAAGTCTGCCCGCTAGGTGCCCACCTCGTGTCCTGACGGCTGATTGTCCTCTGGAGGACTGGGCTCTCTGCCCCTCACCACTGCAGTCGCGAACGCTGTCCCTCCTGGAGTCTGCGTCAATGGCAGAGGGGCCACCGCCAGTGGACCCCGAACCTCAATCTAGTAAGCCATTCTTTGTTTTGTTGTCTCCAATTTTCCGTTCGTCACCTTCGCACGTATTACTCTCTATCAGATGCGTCATCATCGTTCTATTCATTGGTTGCGTTCGCCAACTTAACCAAAGTCGTCCCCAGTTGGAGGTACGTGAGCATGATAGCTCGACCGCCGCAAGCAACGATGGCCTATCTGTACCCCACAGCATGGTGGGCGTCGAAACGTGACTTACGCGTTGCTAAGTTTAAAGTGGTAATAGACTTGTGTAGCATCTCTTACACTCTCTCCTTTCTCACCCGCATGAGTCCGGTGTCAAGACAGAGTAAAGAAAACCGGAAGCGAGGTCGAGCACCGTGGCTGACCAATCTTGATAGTCCGCCTACGCGTGCTACATACGCCTCGTCCGCGCACGATTGATCGGGTTTTCCCACCGATAAGGAGAAGGTGACTCGAATCCCAGCTAAGTGGGAGTGCTATAGAGGCCACCGTCAGAAGAAGCCACTGTAACCTGATTCTCTGTTCGAAGAGGGCCGTGTTGTTCCGTCAGTTGGCAGCCCTATAAGCCACGGAATTTAGCGCATCAGATTGTTTTTAGTGGGAAATATACGTGGATTGCCGTGGGGATGGAATCCTCAGAATCAACCTCTCTTATTTCAGGTACCAGTCTACAGTATGGGGAACGGATACAGGTAGCTGTCGTGGCATGAGCTCGCGCCTAGGCGTGCCACCACATATGTGGCCTTTACTTTGGGTGCGCAGCTCGCGTAATGCCTGTCGTGCCCCAATTCAGCCCCCCTCCCCATGTTGGCCCAGTGCTTCTACCGCGTGGCATCGTGCGTAAACCCACCTGCAATCGTTCTGACCAAATACTACCCTTGAACATGATGGGTTCGCTGGGATAACTATAATGCGCGTATGGCATTCGAATTCGCCGGTGCGGGTAGTCAGCTGCACAATTGTCTGAGGAGCGAAACGTCCTATTTTTAGGAGTGAGGTGTCTTTTTTCACAAGAAACTTCTAGATAGCATGAATATATCCCCGAAACTCACACTTCAGGTTGGCCATTAATGACTTCAGAATTTGTTCTCTTCGGTGCATGCGAATCTTGTTTTATCTCTGGCATTGCTGTTGAGATGTAAATGGTGTTCATATTAATTTGGGACCGCCTAACTGATCAAACACGTTTCCAACTACATCAAGGGGCTGTTTAACGATCAGGCCTGATTGCAAGGTGGAATAGAAGCCGTGGCGGTTAAGTAAGGAGGCGCACTTAAAGCACTATAATAATCAAACCAAGCAGGGCAACTGGAGGACACCTGAATGAGGGTTGCATTCTATACAAAACCGTGAACTGCTATTTCAGGCAACAGTGACCGTTGGCGAGGCCACAGTTTGTGCTGACAGTTTTAGCTCATACTTGAGTGCGTGTATGGAGGTGTGCTGCCGGACGATCATGTTGGTTCGTGAGAAAATTTAAAGGGTCTTGAGGCATTACATGCGACAAAAACAGCTATGGTTATCTTGATGCACATGTGCGTCCATATTAGACTATAAGGTCCTCTCATCTACGAGCAATCACACGCAAAGGGTTTATCTTGATGTGGCTGGTCGTTGAATAAACGGTCTTCGGTCTCAAAGCGTCTTCGTCCTTCTTGGCCTCTTACTGTAGATCCTTCAAGAACTGTTGCACGGTAACGTGTCATCCATGCTTGACAAGTATTATGGAAAGAAACATGAATAACTGAAATGGCCATTTGCGACTTATATGACGTCCTTATACCCAGACTCCTGGTTGACATGGACTCGTGGTTTACTTGGCAGAGCGTGGATCCCAGTAACGAAATGGATCTCCCTTCAAACCTAAGGCTTTTCAGGCATGAGGCTGGGACTTGTCGGACTAAATATGGAAAAAACTTAGTCATCACTCTTCAAATGAAATTGTGCCGGTTCCCTCACGTCTGTGGAGAACAAGACAGCTAATACATTGCTGCGTTTCACCGTTTGAGAACAAGGAGGGTGATAGATGCTTTTATTGAATATCGAATCGAGAGGAGTGGCTGTAGGCCAGTCAGCTGAACCTTGGCTTACAGGTGTGGTGGCACGTTTAGAGGCGGCTCCAGCTGTTCCAGCAGCCTGCGCCATCTCCCGCCTCTGGTCTTTTTGACTTGTTAATGACAACGGGTCCAGGTGGGAAGGGGGAGAGAGTGCAATAGATGCAACGCAAGTCGCAGTTTTTGGGCCACCTTGCAGTGCTGTACACAATGGACGTTGTTGGATAAGATGGTCGAACTTTCCGATTGAAAAGTAGGTGAGACTGACTACGTAATCTTCCTTGCTGCACAATTCCTTTGATTTCACAGCTTCACTGAACCATTCTATTCTTCTATTTCTGACCCAATACTACATATCAAAATATGCTATTTGCATCGACATCATGCGCCTTTATTCCTTTTTGCAAAGTACCGCCCCAATGGATAGTGAGATTGGTGATAGTGTTCGTAACGTTTACAGCTATCACCCACCTCATACCCGCCTATTTCTTTTACTCGAGGATCCCGCCGAAAACGCATCCGGTCCCTCAATGCCGCCGAAATGGCTGAACATATCGGGCATCAGAATCGCATCCAATCCAGCTTCACTTATCACGTGCATCATCGTGCCCTCAGCCCGGACGGAGCCATCGCCATGGATGGACCCGGTGCTTGCGCCGTCTGCGAGCCACTCGGTCTTAACCCTTCCCTCTGCGCTTGTTCACGTACCCTCCGAAACCAGCCTGCCGAGGTCATCCTCTTTGTAGGCCATGCTAACGTCTTCAGATACTGGCTGTGTCGTGCTCTCCAGTTGCCACCGGAGGCCTGGTTGCGCATTAGTCTGCCTCATGGCAGTTTCACTGAGCTGCTGTTTGAACAGATCGTTCCGGAGAGGACAGGGGAGGTCGAGCGCACTGTCACCGCTTTGCGTATTGGCGATGTTGGACATCTCCCACCCGAACTGCAAAGTCGCTGACTAGCGACCACCCATTCCATTCGATTAACTGGCAGAGAACATGTTCTATATATGTGTATAAACAAGTTAACTGACACCTGTGTGCCTCCATCTCGCACAGGATATAGGAACAGGAACCGCCATTAATGCAGGCGATTTTGGACTAAATTCTAAGCAAATTAAGGTGTGGGTTAGTGTTAAACACGGGAGTGTTTACCCCGCCTGGAATTTAGCGCGAGGTCACCTGTATTACGTCTGGGCGTTCTTATTTCCGTATCCTGTCGGGGGTGTCTATAAGCACTTCCGGACGATAAGTGATGCTCACGTAGTATCCTACGACTTCGGCTCACGGACTGCGTTTGGAAGAGGGAAATTCACTGCCCGTCGGTGAGTCAATACCGGCTGGTGTTATGATAAGAAATCACCAGGTGATCTATTCAAGGGCTCCGACAACTCATTCACCGCTTAATAAGTCCTGAAGAAGTTGCTACGTCCTGTGATCGCCAGGAATGAAATGTTAACTGCTCAATGACGATTGCAGGAAGTGACTCGCGTGCACGTTAAGCCGTGGGCTCTGGTTCCTAGCCGAAAAAAGCAGTAAAAATATGAATGTCGAAATCGCTCTATCGACAGTTCGACCGTCGTAGTCCGACGATGTCCACCGTATGCTCCATGGGAAAGTGGAGCAGGGACGGTGACTTGCGCGTGATTTAGTTTAAAGTGATAGTAGACTTGCGATGCATCTACCGCACTCTCTCCTCCCCCACCTGAGCCCGGTGTCAAGACAGAGTCAAGAGGACCGGAGGCGGGAGAGGACGCAGGTGGCTGGCGCGGCCGGAGCCGCCCTTGGGCGTACAACCACACCTGGCTCGGATCCCACGAAGTGGAAGTGCCATAAAGGCCACATTAAGAAGGAGCCATTGCAGCCTAACTCTCAGTCCGCCAGTCAGCCTTTTCACACAAAAACACACATTGGACTGACCACGCGGTCCGAGTTATCCCGTCAGTTGGCAACCTTCCAAGCCACGGCTTTTAGCGCACCGTGATAGTTTCAAGCGCGCCAGATTGTTTATAGTGAGGAAAAATGCGCTGAGCTGTCGACCTCACTCTCCCC
>WEDG01010030.1:0-10861 GCA_017591395.1 Schistocephalus solidus | reverse complement strand
ATGGGGCATGGGGCCTACGACATCGAGATGCACATGGCTGAACCGTGCGTCGGGACTGGAGAAGTTGCCAGGTGGGGACTTGTTGTGGCGCCGCACCTTGTTCCGTTGACAACTTAGACACGAACGTGCCCAAGCTTTGACGTCCTTTGTTCATGCCAGGCCAGACGAACCTTCCACGGGGCTTGTAGGCTTGGATCCTAGGGTGCAGGATAGTCTATGAATATTTGAAACACACCTCGACGCATCACGGTGGGCACGAAAGGGCGATGAAAGGAGTTGGACATTACAGAGGATGATACCAGTTCCGGTGGTGGGTGGAAACGTCCACTAGCGTGAGACTGCTGACTGACTCCTCGCTCACGACAACCAACTCGTCATTGTTCAGCAGCCATAGCAACAAGGTCGATCACTTGTGAGAGTTGGAGAGCAGAGGAGGGTCTGAAAAGAATGTTTGCCTCTCATTATTTGTGACATCAATGTGGCGGATGTTGGACGTGAATTGTGAGCCGTAGTCCAGGTGGGCAATCTCTCGGGCTGTACTTGTCGGAGTGGGACCGAAGCGCACAGGTCGTGGCTTGGGGTCCGTGAAAAATGGTGAAGTCCCGACCTTCAAGGAAATGTTGAAAATGCTTCACAGCCAGGTAAGTAGCGAAAAATTCACGACCAAAATGTATTGCAGCACGCATCCGCCGGAAAACGTTTCTTGGAAAAGAGGCCAGCGGTCGAGTCGAACCCACAAGGTGTTGCCGCAAAACTGTACCTACGGCTACGGTCGAAGCATCTACCACCAGGGACAGCTGATTTTCTGGAGCGGGATGCGTGAGCAAGGTGGCACTGGTAAGGGAAACCTTAAATTTTTGAGAGCTGTGAGGGCCTCAACAGTAAGCTTGAGGGGATCCTTGGGACCGGACAGTATGTTGGCGAGCGGCAGCATGAGGTCAGCACAGTTCGGGAGGAACTGGTGGTAAAAATTGACCATGCCTAGGAAACGTCGCAACTGACGCCTAAACGTTGCTGGAAGAAACTTTACGAATGGCATCTACTTTGGAGGGCAGAGGACTCAAAACCGTCAGAGTTGACATGCTGGCCAAGAAGGCACTCCAAAACGCACTTGAGGGGTTGATGATGACGTCATACTTTTTCGAGGCTGTCAAACACCAAAACAAGATGTTCCTTATGCTCTTCAGCACTCCGACTAGCTACCAAGAGGTCAGCAGTGTAGGCCTACACAAAAAGACAGGCCACGCAAGACATGGTCGAGGAAAACTCTGAAAATTCTGGGCAGCATTACTGAAGGTTGAATGACATGCGGATGAACTCAAACAGTCCGAACGGTGTGGTAACAGTGGTTTTGGGGATGTCTTCAGGGCGACAGGAATCTGATGAAATGCGCGTACCTGGCCAATCTTCGAGAAAACCACTTTGCCAAAAAGGGTTCATGCGAAATTCTGAATATGAGGCACTGGATACCGATAGGGAGTAGTGAGTTTGTTACGGCATGGTAGTTGCCACAGGGTCACCAGTCACCCGATGTTACCTTGGGCACCATGTGCAAGGTGATGCCCAGGGGCTCTCGAACGGTCGAATGACGCGCAGTTGTAGCTTATGTTCGAATTCTGCTTGCACGACCGGCAGGTGCGTAGGCGCCAGTCGTCTAGGACGAGCGAAAGCAGGAGGACCTGAGGTACGGATGTGGTGAACAACATCGTGTTGAACTTCGCCTCTGTGAAACTGGTGGTTGATGTTCGATATTGAAGTAGAAGCTCCCCATAACGACAGGCAATATCTGTATCAAGGACAGATAAATTGCAAGGTTGCAATGGGGGCAATCCTCAAACAGATAGACCGGTAGTGCGATCAAGCAGAGTGGGGAACGCCGGCAGTCCACTATCAGGTCAATTTTGGCTAGAAAGTCGGAGCCAAGGATTGCATGAGGGACATCGGCAATCACAAACATCAAGAAAAAGACTAGCGAAGGCCAATGTTAAGGGGTGAGGGTCCAGCTGTCGAACGTGGGAGATGGGGAAGAGTTAGCAGCGGAGATGGAGACCAGCGCTGGGACAGCGACGGTAAGCTGGAGTGGGAGGGACTACACTGATTTGAGCTCCAGTGTCCACTAGGACCCGTCTGCGAGTCAAGGTGTCGTAGACATGGAAGTGCGACCAGAGCCAGATGAGCCAAAGAAGGCGATCAACTCTATTCTCTGGCAGACTGGTTCCCTGTGGGACTTTGAAGGAACAGGTGAAATAGCACTGATGGGCCTTTGCGCCAAAAATTGGTATGATGCCCAACAGACCTCAGCAGTTCGAGATCGCGAGTGAAACCGACGACGGCTGGGTGAGCGACTTGATGATCGGCGGGAGGTGAGGCGCGCAAGCTGGAGTTTAAGCGAAGCCTACTGGCCGTCATGACTATCATCTGCATCACAAGGCGCTCATTTGGCGTCGGTAAGGGTAAGTGGAGAGCTGGGTAATGGAGGGTGGCTTGAACCGCTGAACCTCCAACATCCTGTCCGCCATTTTGGCTAGCCATGAGACCGCGAGATCCTCTGAGACGGATGCTAGAATGGTTCGAACATCCATGGGCAGACGCTTTTAGGAACGTCTTAAACAGGTTCGTCAATATGCAGCCCACCACGAAGTAGTTGCATCCTTCGAGGGAGTTCGGTAGATTTCCAGTCACCCAAACACTCCTCGTGAATTAGCTGGTGATAGCGTTGTCGGTCCAGACACAGTATGCGGAGGTGAAGGATAGCGGCTTTAAGCTGGGTGAAAAGGTTTATCGGCCGGTGGACGCTGTATTGCTCCAGAACCTGAGACAGAACTTGCATGGCAAAACCTGAACAAGCCTGTGAAATTTGGTAACTTCCTTGGTATTATTCGCAGATTTAAAACTAGACTCGATGCAAAGGAAGTAAAAGTTCGGGATGCATTTGTCCAAAAATCAGGTAAGAAGAGAGACACCGCACTAATAGCGTCGTCTGCGATAGCTGCGTCAGTGAGGGCAACCAAGTGAAAGTGCACGAGGGAAAAGGACAAATTAGGCACTGTGCAATGATTGGTTGGCTCTTGTCGGTGAGTGAAAGCGCCAGAAAAAGGCAGCGCACGTTCTCGTTCAGGGTCACCACTTTAGCGAGCAACTACGATCGATAATACGATCCCACGCTAAGAAATAAGAGATACAAAGCCCGCTAAAGGTTACGATACGATGGAGTCATCTGAAGACGCCGCCAAGTGAAGAACAAAGGCAATAGGTGAAAAAAATCAGTTAATTTCAACGAACCAAAAACCAGTGAGAGTGTGGCGCGTTACAGTTAATAAATGCCAACTTAAAAAATATGGGTAAATGCGAGGTAAGTAAATGTGTAACAAGTGGAATAACTATAGAAAGTTGTGTACAAAATAAAATATGACAAAGTAATACCACAAGTCCTCCTCTTCAGTTCGGTACTGAGCTCCCTTATTTTGTGTCTTTCTTCTGATTCGTAATCCGGCAAAAAAGACATCTCCGTATAAGTTTTGGAGAGCCATTGTCCATTCTATAAGGTGTGAGGCCGGAACTCCATTTTGGAGGATGATTTTAAGAGGCCTTGGTGATGACAGCTCCTGGGAAGTAGCCAATTTCCATAAACGGAAAGGTTTGTGCATGGTAACGTATTCTCCATCTTGAAGGATGGCATTTGAATATGTTCGTAACAGATCCGTTCATGTTGTACGCCATCCTTTGAAATCGGGTGAGTTGACTCAAAAGCCCCCTTTATGAGGATATTTAGTTTGCATTCAAGATGCCCGATTGGTACCTTGGTGTTCTGATTTGTTGATGGAGATTGGAAATCAAGAATAATTATATTCTGGTAAAATACGCCATCTGCGTCAGTATTAAAGCTCCTTCCCAAGGGCGATGGCAAACCCCTTTTTGTGACGCAGTGAATGCTCTGTCCTCGACTTAATGAGCCTTCTTGTTAATATGTCATAGTTTTGCTTTCATTTTTGCTTAAACTCGGCCCGTTCATACCCAACGCTGTAGCTAATCCTGGCTTTTTCGAAGACACTTCTTTCCTCGTCTGCCGGTCGTCCTTTTACGAGTGCCAAATATTGGTCATTGGTTTACGCCGAGCCCGAATTAACGCACTTTGCAGCTTTCATTGGTTGCTCCTATGGCGGAAGCTGTTTTCTATATGTTCTTTTGCCTTGCTCAGTTTCCGTTATCGCCGATGTGTTCTCTCCGGTTAAAAGTGATTAAGTTTCTTCCGATTCTCTACTCTTTCGTTTAGAGGCCCCTGCTATCCTTTTCCATCAAAAATTTTTTGCTGGAGTTTGGAACATGTCATCGTACCACTGCGTATTCGTAGTTGACGCCCACTTCATTTATTAAAACCTTGGCAATCGCTTTGCAGGGATGCAATTTTTAGAAACTCTATCTAGAATTGCGGTCATTTTTATCACGACCAGTGCTTATTCCATCATATTAATTCAAATTACGAGAGAAATCTTAATGCGGTGGTGGACTAGTGGTAACAATGCAGCTTAACGCACACTGGTGCCATGGTTTTAATCCCCGCTCGTGACACAAATTTTCGCTTTGGCCTAAGGGTCTATTTTTGCCTATCATGACAGATCACAAAACGATAAAAATTCCTCAAAGTTTAGGCAGGTCAGCTGTAGGAATAAAATAACGGAACGACTCAGCCGCTCGTAGATTGCAAGATCTCGTATAGTGGCTTGCAAGTAGTGGTCAAGAAAGATAAATAATAGGTTTATTGATATAACACCTCTTGGGTGCCGTCAGTCTCCTTAGAACACAGGAAAAACCTTCAGCAGATTCCTTCTTTCTGCCGCCATATTAGCTTGTTTTGGTTTTTAGGCTTGGTTAATAGTGTGTCGAAATAGAGGAGTTTTGTTTCAGGTAAAAAACTGTCTTCAAAGGTATAGTAATAGCAAAATATGAAATTAAACAACTATACAGTAAAGTGATTTATGTTTCGTGTTAATAATTTTTTGGACCAATAATAATCTGTCACTTATGGATTTTCGAGTGCTCATTCGACAGGGGTAGAGTCGATGGCGGGCTATTTGATTGTCCACTACATCCAATCAGATGCAAGTGCCTACAAGCGCATCGTTCTGGTGTAATAAACCTGCATTAGATATGCGTCGAATCCCAAATTAATGACGCCCAAATAAGAACCAAACAGTTGTTAAGTGGAAGAGTTTAGGACTATATGATACTATAAATTATACTTCTATTGGTATTGGGTCCTGGGAGATCCTTTGGTGGGGACAGGCTGTCCATGAATGATCTCTGTAGGGTCCGTAAGATAAGGAGAGGCGATGGCGGGAAAAAGCGTCAGGGAGCGGTCTCCGGTCGAAAAGTGTTGAACCTCAATTCTCTTCAGTATTTATATCATGTTCTCTAAACGATTTCATAGTTTAAATAGAATAGACCAATTTGTATGCGTTAATCATACATTGCAGAGCGAATAGAGGAATAACTGGCCAATAGGATAGTCAGTACAGTTTTTATGGGCTTCTGGACTCAATTAGCAGTTACGAAATTTTGATAGGTAGTGCAATTATGGACTTCCAGACTGTTCGAGGGGCCAATAGCATTAACGGTTAAAAGTGACACAAGACAATAAGCTAGGAGGATCGACATGAAAACTTGGGCATCCTAGCCGATGGAATTGTCGGTTCTTGTCGTTAGTAATCTGCTAGTAATCTGAGCTATGAGCAAAATTGAGAAACTTTGACTTCATCTTTACACTGGCGTGTGGTTCGGCGCATAGTTAGGATTAATTAAACTGATCTCTATAAACATTAGAAACGGTTTATGGGCATGAACCTTTCAAGTGCAAAAAAATGCAATGCTACCAACCGGTCATTATATCGCGTTTGATAATAAGATATTGCTTATTGACTGATCTCGATCAGACAGTAATTTATAAACGATTAATCTCTTCAAGCTTATTGAGGATATATACCCTCAAAATGTTAATAACTTTGCTGAAGTGTTTGCTGCTATCAGGATGATTGCTGAAATAATTGTTTGTGTCCGCAGAATCGAGTTATGAATATGAAAAACTATAAAATAGAGCGTGTCTGTATACAGCAGACCATAATCAGTTTAGTGAGGGAATGTTGGTATTTATTGATGAAATTATTTTTAGCATTAGAAAGGTTAATTCGTGACTCTGATAAGAAAATAAAAACAGACAAAAAACACAAACATTTATTATCATGGGACGTTTATACAGTTATATCAGTATATGTTACTGAAACTATTTTTAGTCTCCGATATGTCAACTGACGGTTTTGCTCGGATAAGGAAGGAAAAGATTAAATATTGATGATTATGGTACTTTTATACATTTATTATATTTATGCGATATTCAAAATAAATTAAAATTTTGTTGTTGGTTTCTAACCTGGTGTTGATCATGGAATTGATGTGATCAGATATCTATAGTTTTATTGGATTTATGTAATATTTTTTTCTGATATTAATTTTAGTGTCAGAAAGATCAATTTATGGTAATGATAAGAAAAGAAAAGGAGAATTGAATATATTGGGAATTTTTTTAATTTTGTCAATATCTGTTGCTGAAATTATTTTTAGTGTCTGGTATTTCAAGTGATGGAACAAATTAAATATTGATGATAAAGGTATGGACCACAGTCAAATATTTATGTAGTTATTGTGTTCATAACATTGATAAGCGTTTTTTTTCGATTTAGAACCTGAAGTTTCCGGTGGTTAACGGCATCAGATCTCTTTCCGTCCAAATTCGTTATTAAATAAATGACTTGAGAAGCGTTCTTTTTTATTTAAGAAGATATCTTTATTATTATGCCAGATAAATAGTGATTCGTTAGATATAAATTCATTTACCCAGTTTTCTGGGATGAAAAAGATATCCGGGATATAAATTTCTATAATGGGTTTGAGTTGAGACATTTTATGAACCATCGATCTTGCATTGATAATAGCTATGCTTAGGACACTGCATAAGGTGTCTTACATTATTGGTGGCCTAAGAGGGGAAAATGAATGATTTCTGTGAAGAGTTTCAACGGGTATGGTGGGATTTCGGTGTACGGTTTAGGTCTTATTTGCGGAGGTGGATTGTTTAGGTTATAATTTTGTCTAAGGGAAATTTCTGTTAAGAACGGTTGTGGGTCTAGATAGTTGGTTAGATGGTCGTGAGATCCGATTTCCGTTGAAGAACTATAATGATTCAGGTTATTGCGATGCCATAAAAGTTGAGAAGGCATGGTACTACTGCAAGGACATGCATTTTTCGGTATGTTTTGTAAGTGAGGATTTGGGGTTGTGCTTATTTTTTGGTCTGAATAAATAGGGCTTTTTGGTTGCGATGGCATTCTTTTTGGATAGAAGAACTACCTTCGCGTTGTTCTGCGTCCGTAGGACTTGATACGGGTGTGCTGGAGTTTTGAGAGTTGGTTGGTGAGCTTTATGTGTTTTTGGTTGCTCATTTCGCGGTGTCGCTGTAGTCATTATACAATTCTCAAGCAGGTTATCTTCACTGGGTCCAGCGTCTCTGTTTTCATGCTATTCTAAGGTGCAGTTAATGCATTGGAGTTTTAGTTTTGGCTGTTAATTACCTCCGTTTCTATCAGTTCTCGCATTTGTGCGTTGTTTTTTCCTGGGTGCCAGAGGTAGAAGAACATGTTGCAAGCTCGACTAAAGGAATGTTGTGTTGATTAATTCTTGTCTGTTTTGAGGTTTTATTCTGGAGTTGTCTTTGCTGCACTTGTGTTAAGTCTGGACCTAGAAAGGATTTAAAGGTTCTGAAAATTTTTTAATGCAGGATTATAAATTATCATATCAGCCTCGGTTTGGGTAAATAACGTTACTTATACCGGTTAATTGTGACTTTTTGAGTTAAATCTTTTGATGGAAGCTATTTGGATGTTAAGACCACAGGAGTGTTTAGTTTTTTGGATGGTTGGCGTTGTGTTTATAGCTTGTGCAAAATTATGAATAAGCATATTAAGTCTACTTTTTGATCCATCCACAACTTTGGAGGAAACCATATGTAAGATGGACTCTATTTTTGGAAAACTCGTTAGCTCATTTGCCAATTAATTTGCATCTAATCTTAAAAAGAGATTTGTGTTCCTCTACAAACCACTGTATATGACAGGTGGCAGAGAGGTCAATTTTATGGATAGTAACTTTTGTGTCAATCATTGTTTCTGATTTACTTTGATGGAAGTATAAGAGGCTTTGGATTTTAAGTTACAACGAAGCTAACACAATAATATAGCAAATTTCTTTGATAAGCGTGGTCAAAATCTTTCAATAGTATTCACCTTTTAACTTATCTTAGAGCGGAAGGTTTCCCACCGGTCGGATTTCAGTTTATTTCAGCGATGCCTTACTTCGAGCACCGATTGATGACTAAGCAAGGCTTGTTTTCACAAAGATGCCCTTGTCATATAGGACTTTATCGCACCTAGTATCCACTGGCAAACTTGGACTCTTTTGGGTCCAACGGACACATTCGTTTATCGATTGCTAACATGGAATCGGAAAAAAACAACACTTCCAGAATGTACTACTCGGACCACGTATAAGGGAAGGACAAAGTCCACCCGAGACGACTTTATTACATTGTATGTTGCGTTTTGATTGTCTGCTCTAATACCTGTTGACCACACGCTGTCAGTTTCTGCATCGCGAAAGCGACTGACCTACTATTCATAGCTGAAGCGGTGTGCACGGTGCGCACTCGTACGATATTTTGTTTCAATGGCAGTGCCTTCTTGGTGCTCAGATCAAAGAGCAGCTGTCAACCTATGTTGGTGCCGGAACGTGGCGTGGGTATATATCGTCACTGGGTGCGAGTGACCATGTTGCGTTTCGTGTGTTCTCACAGCCTGCATGAAAATGTGAAACAACTGGCGCGTTGTACGAAATCGGTTTCGGTGCCAGGTCCACCTCGGGGCGTATGAGCGTAGTCTCCCACCTCAGTGTAGAAGGCGCGGTGCTGGTAAATTATCAATAATTGTCTGTTTTTCCTGAGGTTCGTTAATTGCACTCAAGGAAGACTGCACATTTATCTTAACACTGATCTCATTAACCTTTTATTTTCCTCACCTTTTCCAGCAGCTTTCCCATGACTCGAGAAAGGACCGTCGGCAAGTGACCTTGAAACTATACTTCCGCTACCCCCAGTTGCCCATGAACTATGATACTCTCATATCACCAGCCATCCACGCGATATACCAACCACATCAGAATTAACCCCTGATCCCAAGACGCCGAGGACTCAAGTTCACTGACGCATTTTTGGGAGTGATCAAGAACGAACCACATCGACGCTCTCCAATATCCCATTCTGAAAATGCTACCGCAGCATTAACCCACTCTACCACATGACCCATTTGCCTTAAGCATCTTTAATTCCCACCTTCCCAAAATGAAAGGCCATTTAACTCGCCTACATTTTTATGGTAGAGTTTTTTTTTCACTGCTTATTTTTCTAGTTCACACAATTTCAAAGCATCACCAACTACTACAAAGCAGGACAAATTCGTCTACACTTTTGCATTTGTACATTTTATCTCACAATACTGTCAGAACTTTATTTCATACTAATCTTGCTTTTAGACAGCCTTACCGGTGCTAACCAAATACAAATTTAAATTCTAAGTCTGGGAGAAGATTCTTCCCAAAACCATTACTACCTGAAAGGAATTCCACTAGAAGAAGTGGATACACACAAATATACACATCATAAAATATATCTCGCGCTCGTTTTGAAATTTGTTTCGAATTTCAAGTCCCTCGAGCCTACGAGTTTTTTTAGTCTCTACCCTCAGTGTAGAAGACACGGTGCTGGAAAAATTATTAAAGAATTGTCTATATATTCCCCTGAGTTCGTAAATTGCGACTTGGACGTAAGGATTCTGAGGCTTGAAAAACAAAAATTATACTGCTGAGGATTCTTCCCTGCCCCAGGATTTGATCTCAACTGGAATTGCTAGCCTCGATCTTTGCTGATTTCTGAAACTCACGCCGGCTGTGTGCTCCCTGCATCTGCTTTCAATCGCGGAAGGGGCTCAAACCAAAGGCTGAGTCCTTATATTTTTCATATTCTTATTGTTGAATATCCTAACTGACTCTCTGTTAATTTGGTGGCAATTCTAACATCAATTGCATTTGCTCTGTATCCCCACAAGTATGCAAAACGCAGGTGCCTTAAATGTATTGCCACGAAAAATTGGTCCACGACCTAGTTTAGCACATGCACCGCAAAAATCGCGTAGGACCGTCTATCGACGCCTCTAACCATCCGGCCATATTGGCAGGGGATTTTGGTCAGCGAATTAATAGACTAGCAGAGAGTAGTTGCAACTATCCTTATTCTACTAATTGTTCACCTCCCGCTAAACGGGCAAAAAGTCTAGTAAGCTCAGTTAATGTAGCTTACGAAGATGAAACTTGTATGGGCGTTTTTCGGCAAACGCTATAGCAACCTGGAATAAACTACCCAGAAGTATAAAATTCAGCAAAACTATCCTTTCTTCACTATACGCCACCAGTTTTCACACAGCGACTCCACAATTTTAGTCTGATTCTCTGGAAGCCTCCGTTCCCGATGGCGTCCACGGACTTGAAACCTATGCCGGACTTCATGCTGAAGGCAATGTTGCTGCTTCCCAGTCCGTAATCAAGATTTCACCTACAGCCAGAAGCCGCTCGTTTGCTGCTAGTACAGAAGACCAGATCCAAAACAACGAAAGGAGAAGTACTAACTGCACCCGGTGTCAACCTCGTCCTAAACTTTAATCTGTTCGCAGTTTTTCTTCTGAAAATAACCTTAAAGAACGATCAG